>VZTD01001501.1:2234487-2313473 GCA_013397725.1 Rhagologus leucostigma | reverse complement strand
GCCGCCCCGGCCCCGGCCGTGCCAGAGGCGCCGAGCCCGCGGCAGCGCCCCCTGCGGGGAGCGGCGGGCACCGACGGGCGCTGGGGATGCTCCGGGGCTCCCGTGCACCTCTCTGCCCTCCTTGCGGAGAGCACCGAGCTCTTCTCGAGAGCCCTTTCAGCGCACCCGGGCAGGAGATGCAGTTTGCTTGTGCTGCTGAGGGGCCGCCAGTGCGGGGCTAAGTCAGTCCAACCAGTATTTCCAGTGAGTTAAACATTGGAGTAAATTCGGGATGTAACATCCACATGCCGGCAGAATTGAAAATGCATCGGAGCCCACAAAGTAAGGAGGCAGCAGTGCCAGCCTGAGAGAGTAAAACAGGCTTGGATGGTTGCTGTGGGGCCACTGCTCCTCCTGGCGTCGGGGGTCTCGCTGACTCTGCAGTGCCTCATTAAATGCCCTAACAGGGAGAAGGGGTAGGATGGCCCCAACTAAGCAAAAAGAGTTCTTACAGTTAAAACACAGCATAAGGACTTGGGATATCAGGATTCACTGTTTGACTTTGCCCACCCACGGCAGCCACTCAGTTCTTGATCTAGCAAGCAACTGTGGTGATGCTGAAGTGTGTTCTTGTGAAAAGTTTGGCTGGCTTCCCAGAAATCCTCAGATTACGCAGGGAACTGGATTCATTCTTGTCAGTTAAACAAGTGCCCAAATATTTGTGGAATATGGCATCTTTGTGCCATAGCTCCCCATCTCTATTATCAAATCCCACTCCCTACCTCACAAAGATCTGATGAAGACCTATCTGAGGCACAATGATTTCAGAATGATAGAGCTTGTGAAGCATATCCACTGAGAGATAGATGCTGCAGTTTCATCCCATTCTCCTCCAAACAGGCATAATGATATAAACACAAAACATTTTGAAAAGAAGGTATCTCCAGCGATGCAAATTCTTCAGGAAAGAAAAGGAGTGTGAGACAGAAACTAGTCAGTGTGTGCTGTGAATTTGATGCCAGGTGTTTGCTGAGCTGGCAAATCCTGGAGTAGTGCTCCTGATACTGTGAGGTGTGAAATAGAGAACAGGCAGGCAAACACATTTGCTAGCCCAAACCAAGAACACTCATCACAAGTCTTCCAAATGAAAAATTATAAGAGACACCTCTTGGGGTATAGTTGAAGTCCTCTGTCAGAACCCCATGACTCTCTAATTGGAGACTTCAACATGATACTGGTGCAAATGTTAAAACTATACACTGTAAACCTGACCTTTTTTCACAATGCTGATAAAGTGCAACAAAAAGCAGCATTTTACTGAGCATATTATGCAAAAAATCCTGCTGATCCATAATTTGTTCACAGCGTTAAAATAAAAAATTAGTCATTCTATTCATGCACTCACAGAAATCAACTTATATTACTTTTATAGTACAGTGACAACTATACAAAACTCATCAAAATATAATAAACATAATGATTTCCCTTGTCTTTTCTGCTTACCTCTTCTCTGTTACTGTTTTGTAAAGCTGTGATTTTTTTTTTCCTTATGCATCAGTACTTAATAACATAACCATAAAGGTGATCAAGTTCTCCAGAAAGCCAAGACTTCCCTTAATTTTACTTGGATCTCACAAGTCTTTAGCTTAATAGCAGCAGGACCATATGGCACAGATATGCATAGGTGAAGCCTCCAGGGAAAATCCGTGAATTAATACAAAGGCAGGTTGTGCTGTCCCAGAATAACTGCAGGGCGAGGCTGCTTGGCTCCCAGACTCTGCATGCTGTGTCATGGCTGGGAGCTGTGACAGCACACTGGCACTGCTTCCTGCTAGTGGGACGCAGCCTCTTGCACACCAGGATGCTGCATGTTGTGCTCGGCTCTCTAGAAAACAGCCAGAAACACAGGAAGCCCTGCAGGAATAGGGGAGACCTCATGCATCTGTGGCTTTGGCAGGACTTTCACAGAACATATTTGTGGTCTAGCTGTAGGCTGGAGCCTATCTCTGGGGTAACCTGCTGTAGGGGGCTGTAAGAAGGAGCAGGGTCTAAGCTCCATCTGTATTTATTTGAGTCCAGATGAACACGAAGAGGGAGCTTTCTGTTCTCTATCTTACACTCGAGCACTAAAATAATACTTCTCATTCTGAGGCACGGATCCAATAAGGGCCTTGAATACCACCCTTTAGTTATGTGCCCACACAGCTACATGCCTTGACATTCCCTCTGCTTGCTAATATTACCTGCTTGTATCGCTAAACCACCCTTAAAAGGGCATGAGAGCTGCTGTAAATTAGGACAGAACTGCTGAAAGTACCTGCGTCCTCCTGCGGGTGGCATCAGAATGTCTTCAGTGGACCAAGGCGTGCCTAGGAAAGAGACAGGAAAAGGATGATTCTCTTGCTTGCCAACCGCCAGAATCGTTACAGTGCGAGCGCTGCTAAGAAATTCACATAAATCAGCAGATCTTTAAATTAAACGAATGATTTAAAGTAGTAAGAATTAACATCACTCCATCAGCCCTTTTAATTCTGACAAAGAAACCTTTATTAAACCTGGCAGCCAAGCTCTGTACAGGTTACAGTTATCACAAGAGGAGGATGAAAATGCATGGTTTAAACTCTCAGCTTCTACAGCTTCATCAAAATGGGAAGTTTATCACCACCAAAAGTAGTTTCACACTTTTTCATGTAAGCCTTAAGGAGTCGGTTACAAACTGATGAATGCAAATGAATCACCACAGTCGCCCAACAGAACACAGAAGTGTTAAGTGTAGCCAGGATAACAAAGGCTACAGATGCAACCAGAGCAGGGTTGTTCAGTGTTTTTAAACTGTTGTTTAAACATGCTTGTTTCTTGTGCCTGTATAGATCAGCAAAGACCTTATCACACTGAGACGTGTCAGTGCATACTCCCAAGCCAATATACATTTTGGAAACATTCAAGTGCTACGGGTCTAACTACTGAGGAAATGATTGCCTTACCTGCAGAGTATCTTGTGCTCATTTTAGAACACTTTTTTTCAGAATTTGATCATGCCTTGTACTGTTCAGTTGCCCATATGACTAAATTGCCCTGCCTGTGACCATAATCGCAATAAACCTTAGTCAACTTGTGCCCAGCAACCGCCATCAGCTATAAAAGGAGGAAAGCATGACCTTCAAAAACACATCAGGAAAAATGTTTCTTTCTTTTTTGTTTCTTTTTTTCTTCCTCTTCTTTAAAAGCATTTAAAATGATTTAAGTTGGTGCTTGTTGCCCTTGCAAGCACTGATCTGCTCACCCGACATTTATATCTGAATTTCCTACCAGAAAATCTAGTGATTTTGCTTAGGAACTTCATTGACACTGTTGTTTACAAAAGACCTGGATTAATTTCATTAGCGACTCCATACTTGATCTCTTCAATAACTAGTGAGGTGGGACCCTTTTGTTTTTTAAGTTTAAGAATGTGAAAGAAGGCTGAAGTTCAAACCATGTGCCTTCTGAAAAACTGGGTTCTTTCAGGGTATTTCCAGGAAAAGAAATCCCATATGCTGCCCTAAAACTCATCTCCGATTTATAGTGATAGAGGATCAATTCCAGTTTACCATTTCCTTCCATTAATTTATTCTTAGCAAAGTTAGTGTTGAAAAAAAAGCAAGATTTGTTCTCATGAGATTTAGAGTTATGAGTCTGTGTGTACAATAGTCATCACAGAAAATCAGTGGTTTTTTTCTTGTCAGCAGTGATGCTATTCTTAGTTTTGTATCTGGTCCTTACGTGTGTCATAGATAGGCAAGATAGATACACATTGGCAGCTTTGATCGTATTCAGAGATGAGCTGATCTCCCAGTCCAGGAAATTACCCTAAAACTCTCATAATCTTGGCAACAGAATTTTAGCCAACAGTTCCCAAGAGCCTCTGCCAGCACATTGTTGCCTTTAGAGGATTCTGAGCTACTAAACATATTAGAGGAAATGAGAAAGACACAGGAATTATATATAAAAAAACCAAACCCACAACAACAACAAAATCTACTTGGGCCACAGCTATAACTTTGGATCCCACTGGTTTCAGAAATTATTCAGGCAGTTGTGTGATGTGTGGCACTATCTGAACCCTCATACTGGACTCTCTTGGCTTCAATCCATAATCACCCCCTGGTCCCTTAGCACAGCTTTGTGGCACCAAACAGCAATAAAGCTGACACCATTGCTGACACTAGGATGTGGTATTGAGTACTGTGACAAGACAAAGTACACATTAGCCTGAAGGCAGGGCTGTGCTTTGCAGCAAAAGAAAGCTAAGTGGTACAATCTCTTGCTGCCTGCCATTGCTGAGTCACGGTCACTCATGCCATGGGCATGACTGTGAGGAGCCTGAGCACTGCCCAGCAGCTCCCATGAAACAAGAGATATCCCAAGAAAGACAATCATAACCAGTAACTGATGCAGAAATTGATTCCAGTGACTTTTCAAGGCTGTATTATCTTTAGTGCCACCTGCTGAGCTATCTGACATCTCTGGGAACTGACACCAAGTGAAAGAATGTGAAAAAGACAAAGACAACCTTGTTTATCTAAAAGATTCCCTTGTTGAAGAAAATTATTAAGAAAGGAAAATAATAAAAGAAAGTGATAAGGGTTGAAGATTCTGAGGCACACAGAATCACCTCACCTTTACCTACCCAGCTTGCTAGGGCAACCTCATGCCATTTTGCCATGGGTGGTACTATTTCCCTTCCCCAGTGTATTCATCCCTTTTGTGCAATCTCACAGCCCTGCTTATTGACATCAAATTGATCAACAGAGAAAATAATGAAAATAATCCTACCTCTGACTAAAAACGTTTGTCACTGCCCAAAACTGAACAAAGGAAAATTGAATCCTCCCTCATCCTCTCCAGAAAAGTCACAGGGGATTTCTCATGGCTGGTGACAGTGTCCACCAGTGATGCCAGAGAGCGTCTCTCGTCCTGTAGCTATGCAATACAACTGCAGATGAACTGTGGTGTGGAGCTTTATGGCTGGCAACTGTGCTTCCACCTGTGGGGTTTAGGCATACAGTTCTACTGATTTCAGTACCTGTCTGTGTGGTTCTGGCTTTACTTGCTGGTTAATTTTTGAAGAACCACGCAGCTCAGCGGAAATTAGAGTAAGCAGCCAACCATTCACTTTGCACAACTTGCAGGACTCATGGCCATGTTCAGACGGCACTGCGTAAAACAAAGGAGTCCATCATAGAAGGGGACCTGTAGCTTCTCTATAGGCTCTGTAATTGTACTCAAAACCCATTCAGGTACAGCTATTGCATATCACAGACAGACAGTGTTAAGGACTTGCCTTACTGCAAGTCCCGTAGTGCCACACCTCCCGTATTTCATGAGTCTTCATGTCATGAGACAAGTAGTTAGGCAAGGATATTCCTTCTTGTCACTATAGGATCACTATTTTGGCTCCATTTGCCCCTATATATGCATCTTCAAGCTTAATACAGGCAGCCAAGATAGTCTTTCAGTGGCCAATGGTGTGGTGATGCAAGACCTAGCCGACAAGTGTGATACTGTCATGGCATCTGGCAACACTGCAAACAGGCACTGGTCAGGGTGGCATAACCAAACTTCCACACTGTGGGAAGGGATGGTGGATACAAGTTCACAGTGTGCAGCAGGAAGCTGTTTGCAAGCTTTTTGGTCATGCTCGAATTTGATGTGGGTGAATTTTAAAAGACAGTTAAAAATGTAATCTAGCTGGCTAAATATAGCGGAAAAATGAACACAGATCACAGTATCTAGAGAGAGATAAAATGTTTTAAAGTGGTATTGCATTATTGAATAAAGTTTTCCTTACAGCAATGGTGAAAACGGAAGGAATTATAGTAGGACTTATCTAATACACTTAAGTGATAATTTTGCAAGGATATCTTAGTATACCAACACCTTTTCCTCTTACCAGCCTTTTCTGTGTTTTGGCAGCCCATAATATTTTTTTCTGTGCCCCCTTCACTGCCCCCAGAGCAGAGCTGAGAATGAGAAAAGGTTCCAGCCTAAACCAAGCTGAGAATGATTGGTCAATCATAACCTTTTTTCTGAATGAAACATGACATTTCACCTAGAAATAAAGATTCAGTTTAGTGTGGTTTTTTGGTCCATTAGTTGATAGTGGGTAAAGAGTACACTTTGGTCATGCTGTTGCTGACGTGGTATTGGCCATTTGCCATTCTGGCTGCTTCTGGACAGATTTTTAGCTACCATGTAGCATGTGCATTTCTATCACTCTGTCAAATAGCAATTGATTATGCCAGCCTCATGCTGTTTTCCTTGGAATGAAAAACTCTAAAGCTTGTTTAACAGTAAGAGTCTGTCACTTCCTCTCAACAATTGTCTGAGAGAGAAAAAGCATCTTTTGTTACAAATGGTTTGCTTAAAAACACCCAGCTCCTTTTGTGCTGAAGTTTCACACACAGCAGGAGACTATCTGTGTTTCAGTAATAAAATGTCTCTACTCTCAGGGTCAGAGGTGGTTTTTGCAAGGTACCATGGTTCCTGGCAACACTTAGAGCCCTGATACCATAGAAGATATTTAATATCCTTTATTCCCTGTATCCTACAGATGGTGATTTTTATTGGCTTTTATGAGAATATGAATAAGGAGATACTGTACCAAATGGGAATTTACCAGTAAAAGTACATTCAGAGTCCTTAAATAGCTTGTTATCTTCACCATATAAAGACATTGTTAAGCCTGTTCTCTATAATAAGGTAATACTGTATGAAGGTAAAAATCAGCTTTTCACCATCACAACAGAAAATTCCTCTTCACATATCCTCTAGTATCCTCTTAGCAAGAAACAGACGAAAAGCATAATTTCAGTCTCCTCTGATGCAAAGCTAAGACTCGTGATTGCTCCACATAGCTTTTTACAGAAAAAGGGGACACCTAAAGGCAGTTGATGAATTCCACTTTTATTTATAAGATTCTTTAGTGTTTCACCACAGAAAAAAAAATGTTAACTTATCTAACTTGTTCCTACAGTCTCCTAGTATTTTTTTTTTTTTAATTTTAAACATCAAAAGCAGCTTTTCTAGGCCAAAATGACCTCTAGTGCAACTCTCTTCTAGTCATGTCATTAAGCAATGCCATCTTTTTAGTAGTAATGATTATGGAAACCATCCTCTTGCTAAGGAAAGCCAGTTGTGATGTCCAGGCAAACAAAGAGAGGCCATGAAGATGGGACTCTGAACAGGAAAATAGTTGGCTTCACAACTGCAAGAGAAGGAAGAATATCCTGCAGTATTTTTGTTGTCAAATTTAGAAAGCCTTTGAGATTCCCTGCAAAGCAGCTGGGGAAGAATGTAGAGAAGACCATAATTTTACCAGCAACTCTTGCAATTAGCAAATCAGAACTAAAATCACTGATGTCTGGCAGGAAGCATTCACAGACTAGTCACAATGACATGATTTCCTGCTTCTTTCAATAGTTGACCCAGAAGCAGCCACAGCCTGGTTTTCACTCCTGTATTGTGCAGTGGTATTAGTCTGGTCATCTGAAGTGTTATTATTACACATGGCTGCTTCAGCTCTTTGCCTCTCACTTTTTAAAGGGACTGGAGGTGTCCTGGAACAGGTAAGAGAAGGCAGATTTCCAACGAAGAAGCTGCCGAACGGGCAGCTTCAGGAGCTCGTAGCTAAATGTATTAGAAGGAATTATATGAGAAATTCAAGACTGATGAAAAATTAATTTTCTCTCTCTTAAAATATCAGGTTTAATTCTGTTAAACTTGGGGTTCCATTTTTTATTATTGCAGAAGCTGGCCTGGACACCAGCTCCACTTCTGCAAAGCATAAATTGGTGAGATTAATTGCTGAAGCCAGGGATCCCAGCAGAAACTGAAGCCCCCTTTGTTGGGGCTTTACAAGAATAAAATAAGCAGCTTGTGCCTAAGAAGATGACTAAAGAAGGTGCATGTGAGAGAGCAAACAGTGGCACAGATTAAAAATGTGATTTCTTGAAAGAATTTGTTCACAAGCCAGTTTCAGAGCCAACAGTAGACCCATAACTTCTGATAACAACCTTCCCAAATCAGCACCTGGTGTGCAAAAACTCCAGAAACAACCAAATGGCATCAACTCACCCAGAGGTTTTGCACCTAGGGAAGTATTTACTATTAAGCAGCCGTTCCTTATTCAATAAAAGGATAAACTTTACATTTTGAAGTGTATGGTGATCCCAGTGAATATTTCAGGCAAAATGAGCAATCTGGCTTGGGATAAGACCCAGATTTTCAGAAGAGAGGCAGAGAATTACAAAAAAAAGTGTGTGTACACAACATATTTTCCACAATCAGTTAGGGAGAACTGTAGCAAGGGCAGGGTGAGGAGGTGTCAGATATTAACAGACAAGCCTGAGCCATTCTGCCAGCTGCTGCGGATAGTGCTAAGAGAAAGAATTACCACAGTGACAAGGGTGGAAGAGGCCTTCAGGGGTGATGAAAATATACACTAAAAGCATTTTACACAAAAGGATGCTTGAAATATGTTATTTGCAGTTATTTTGACTACTAACACGTGAAGCAGGATGCAGACCATTTTCTCTCAATTCTGCTCTCCTAGCAACAGAATAAGTGCTTTTAACAGGTGTGAGCAACAGAAATTCCAACAGAAAATAAAATATGCTGAGTGAAACAAGAATAAGGTCATCCTTACAGGGAGATTCCTGCCTTGTCAGATTACAAGGATGAATTTAATGCAGAATTCGATAGGGATCAGTCACAGCAAACCATTACATGACAAGACAAGGACTTGAAAAAACCCCACCCACTATATTTGTAACTGCACTTTTTAGAACTTACGACTATTTAAAAATCTACTTGTTTAGGAGTATAAGTTTTCATACAGCTCAGCAAATCCCAAACTCTCTCTGATAAGATTAGGAAGAAATTCTGCCTATGCACAGGTTATTCTACATTAATCACCTGCCCACCGAGGAAATGGTAGCCCTCACAAAGATAAGATGTCAGAACAAGATGAAGCATTGGTCTGATTCAGCATGAAAAGTTCTTACATGCCGGTCCTTAAGGTTTTCCCCAAAGTGCTGACTTTTATCCTCACTGACTTTAGCTCACACACAAGTGTATTAAACAAAAAAGAGAAAGATTGTTATCCTCCTTTCTGCAGACTGCTGTGCATGCATGTGTTTTTTTCAGCCTATAACAGGGCTTCCAAAAATGAGGTCTGTGATATTTCAATGTTTCAGCCGTTTTGCGTCATAAATAAAAGGGTTGAGGAATCCTTAGATTTCCTGCAGGAAGGTTTTCTTTTGTACTGTGACTAACACTGCTGAGCTGATATTTTTCTGCATATTTGCTGAAGATGGAGGTTGAAGGTAATGAGAAGAACTTCAAGGGCACTGTGATTTATACCTAAGTTTTAATGAGAACAAGTTATCTCCTGGTGTGTCCCTTTTCAACTTTTTTTTCAAGTTAACAAAATATTTCCAAGAATTTACCCTGATTGACCCGAACTATTACCTGTGAAGACATTCAACCATCTGCTAAAATCATTTTTATATAGCACCTCGCTTAAATCAAAAATGTTACCTGAAGTTCTAATTCATGACCAAAGGGAAAGGGCTCATGCACATCTGTGCCTCAGAACAGTTCTGATGCTCCATGCAGGAAGCCTGGAAAAAATCAGAAATTCCTAGGTTTATCCTTTCTAGGATCCTTTTCTAACTTCTCTGTATGTGTCCTGTCTCTCTTCATGAATCTTACCTCTGGCACGTCACCTGGGCTTCCAGTTTTTTCTTTTCTGTCTCTTTCCTCACCCCTCAGCTATAAACTCTTCCAGCTGTTTCGCTAACCTTAGGCTTGGGTTTATTTTCCATTCTAGACAATATTCAGGACTATCAACATTATTATTAATGACATATTTTATCATTTTATTAACAATCTTTCATTATGCATCTGTTGTACTGCTGAAGCCAATTAGAAAAATAATTACCTTCCTGTGCCTGAGCAGAAAATTGGCTTAACTCCAGAAAAAAGTGTTCTCCAGGAAGGTTCCCATTAAAATGTAGCTTACGACATGCAGTAGCTTGAACACTATTGATTCTGTTTACTGAGTCCTACCTAGCCACTGTGTTTATTTCCCGTAGCAAATCCATCAGTGATGAATAAGCGGGTTCAGCAGCTCCTGTCCAAAGATTTGCACTTGCTTACCGGAGGGAATCCTGCATCATCTGTTATCCACATGCTGTCCTCAAGGGTCATCATTAGCTAAGAAAGAGCCTGTTATTTCTCGTATGCCATCCTCTAGACACACACAAGTCAGCTGCTGAAGTCTTTCTGGGCTCCTGGAGGCCACCCACTGTAACAGCCAGGCCCTGAGGGCAGCACCAGCCTTGACTGCCTCTGTCTCACTGTAACCTGTAACCGCTGCCCATCGTGCCCAGGACCATCAGACCCCGCCCAGCAGTGAAGCAGCAGAGCCAGTCTCTGGCATCCCACAGCCCTGACTGGCCAAGGGCCCCATAAAGTTGGGCCCACATCCCATCCCTGATGCCCAAGGCTGGGGCTGCCTCACTCCTGGGATGGTGGGATGGGCTCTGACTTGTAAAGTGCTGTCCTGCTGCCCTGGGAAGGAAGTATCCTCAGGTCCTTGTCCCTTAGGGAGTAGCTGGCACTTCTGCATGCTGACAGTAACCACTATAAAATCTTTACATGTCTGACTCATTGGAAGAATTGGTAACACTGATACTGAGGGGTTGAGAACTAGAGATTTTCTTTTCAAGGAGGAGTTAGTAAGTGAAGTATTTGCCCCAGCTATGGACAGAAACAAATATGGGTCACCAGGAAGAAATAAAAGGGGCCATTTGAATAGGATAACAGCAGCCTGAAGATAACTGCACCCATCATCTCTTCTCCTGCTCCTGTTTGGGCTGGTTTTTATTCTTGACCTCACCTCAGCCTGCCTCCCAGCACTCTAAAACCCACACTTTCTGACTGCAAGGGCAGCAGGACAGAGGTCTCTGTAAGAGCCCTGACAGGCCATACAGAATCAGATGGTCCACCATTTGGTGTCTATAAAATTGCAAAATAGTCAAACACAGTTTGCTACATCTGTTCCACAGCCCAGACCACTGTCTGTCTTGATTCATCCAGGATTTAACCGTCAGCTGGAACATGCCATCTGTCCATGAGAGGGAAAGAGCACATCCACCACACCAGCCACCTCTCTGATACAGCCTCCACTGTGGCCAACCATCTCCAAGCCTGGTTCAAAGGACCCTCTTGATCCCAGTTTGACCAACTACTAACATGAGCTATTTACACAAGAGATACTAGGCTCTGCTCACAGCTGCGGGAAATCAGAAGGCAGCACATTCCTACCTTTGCTGGAGCTCTCCTTCCCAGCCATCCATCTTTTCCTTTCTTTTCTGTGACTCTTCCCAAGAGAGTGGAGTTGCAGGGTCTTTCATCTCCACTGTGCTGCCCATCAGTCAGATTCCCAGACATGCTTTTTTTGATCTTCTTGACAGCCTGCTGCCCTGCTAACAGGAGCCATTTTATATCAGCATTACACAGCACATTGTGAAAGGTGAGCATTCCATACCCCTGCCAGAGCCACCCCTCACAGCTTTCCATTGAAGTGGAAAGCTCTCTCCTCTCTGTACAGCCTGCCCATACTTGCAGATCACTCATCAATTAGGGTGGCAGTAGGCAAGTACTTATCACCTCTGAATCAAACACTTTTAGCTGTTGCTTTCAAGTTTTATTAATGTTTATTAATTCCTGTTGATATCTTGCCAAAAGCATTTTTTTTGGAGAATGGCAAAACAGTTAGAAGGTATCCATGCTTTTTTTTTTTATTATTTTTTCCTTCCTGGATGCTGCACAAATTGATTATTAGAGAAAGACTAATTCATTAACCACAAATAGCTCATAACCCAAATGCACTGCCACCTGAACACATTTATTTTCAGCTGAAGTATTCTTTTCTGTTGAAGTGTGCTGCTTCAGAAAGTCCTTCACTTCTGAAGCATGACAACAAGAAATTTCTGTGTAAATCTGGGGGCAGAGGATGGCTAACCCCTAACCCCAGTACTTGGAAAGGTGACAAGTCTGTATTTATTTTATTTACCAGTTACAGCGTAGCAAGGGAAGAGTTTACTTCCTTCAGTCTGAGTTTTCAGCAGGAAGACTTGTGCTATTCTCTGCATTTCTAAAGAACTTCAGGCAGTAATACTTTGAGCCGCACAATTTCTCAAACAAGGGTAACAACAGGAGGAAAACTTGCCACTGAGAAATCACCCAAACCACAGCTATCCTTCAGGAGCTCAAAATGTCTTCACTTTTGTCTTCACAGGCTGCCAGTTGCCCAGATAACACTGCATTTATTGTCTTTTTCCTTCTCCATATAGGGAGCCACATCATCTGCAAGCAAAAAAGATACTTGCATTCTAACAAGGAATCTGGAAAAACATTCCCCTAGAAACAAAGACATGGCCAAGTATTAACGTAAGAAAACAGACAACTGAGTATAAAGAACAAAGCTGGGACTATGTGCCATGGACTCTCTGTAGCTGTCAAAACAGTGAGGTGTCTACCACCCTGTCATAGACATTTTAAAAATGCACTCTGCAGATGGGAGCTGGAATATAGATCCCAACGTAATTCTGAAATAACCTTACTTTTATATTTCTGTTTCACCACTAACCAAAGATATTTACCTATTCATAAGACACAGAGCTGAGTGTACAAAACAATTCCCATTCTCAGTGCTACAGAAATCTAAACAGATAACCCTCATGTCTTCATTTTAACCCTAAAAATGTTGCTATACAAGGACTTGGCTCACAGACAGATTTCTGGTGAAGAAGAAGACAACAAGTCTCTCATCTCCTCACATGACACTGGATAAAGACCTGCTAGCTCTCTCTGGCTGGACTTACACACTGATAGCGTCACACCCATGGATCAGTCCTGATTGCACATTATTATTGTCTCAGGGCATGCCTAACTGGTGAAAGTGAGAAGCAGAGGCATAGCTACCTCAGGATGATGACCTCTGTGTACAGAACACTTCAAAGTACATACCCCCTTTCTCAAAATCATTATGTCTCTCCTTCTACAGGGAAATAAGTATTCTGAAATATCACAACCATTATTCAGAGGGTTCGCACAGAGGAGTGTTCCAGTTCTACTATAAAGGAATAATTTATGCCAGTTCTACTGGGGAAGTCTTAACCCTCCTGTAAATTCATCACATAGTTCTGCAAACAGAAAGGAAATGTAAGATACTGTTAGCAAGTGGAAAACCTTTCACATCAGCTCTCTAGCACAAAAGGAACACTTTTTCAGGCTGTCCAGAAAACAAATCTAGAGACACGAAGCAGTTGTAAAGCATGACCAGCTTGTGCTGTTTTACTGTTCACTATTAAACCTTTTCATGCTGACAGTAAAACTCTGCTGCATGCTCTCCAAATAATAACAGGACACAAGAGCAGATTTTCACTTGCCAGAAACAGAGAGGAGGACAAATAATCACAGAGAATATGCTTTCTCTCAAATTGACAACACTTTCCTTAATTCTACAACAATGCAAAGTTTCAATTACTTCAGAGTTCCATTTTTTGAAACAGGAAGTTCCTTTTCTTAGCCATTCCCAAAGAAAAATGGTCTGTTTCATTAGTAAATTATTAAGGTTTAGTCAAGTTATTTAGAACATTAGTTTTAAATCGTCTAACATCAACCAGACCATTAAACTCTGACAATATTCACTGGCATGACAACACCACAAACGCTTATTATAATTCCAGGATGCAGCTATGCAACTCATAGGGCTTTCCTATATTCTGTAAACGATACAGGGTAATTTTTATTTATTTCAGTTCCATAGACTGGGTAATTCCAAAGATGAAGAAACAAACAACAACATCATGTCATCACTTGCAACTGCAAAGCTGTTACATACAAAGATTTGCTTTTTTTATCTATATTTTATTTTAAAGGACAATCTGTGTTCCAAAGGTTTCAGAGACACAGGCAATAAGTGTCTGGGAAGGTGAACTGAGGGACCATAGAGGAACTGTCTTTTATTCAAGGTCTCACAGCAAGTCAAAAGCATCACCGGTAATATCAGAATTTCCCAACTCACAGTGCAGGACTTATCTGGGTTTTGGAGACTACAGTGTCTATAGAAAAGAAGTTTATTGTTATGAGCCCTGAAAAACCTCTACCATTCCATACTACACAGTTACAAGATGACCAGAAATCACTCTGCATATGTTATGTGTCTGCTGGCAAACATGGTGTCAGCAAGAGATCTTTTTTAACAGAAGAAAAACTAGGAAATATATAGAAAAAATGCTAATCTTAAAGGAGAATAAAAGTTCAGAAGAATGAAAGCGTTGAATTTCTTACTCCATGGCACATTTTGATAATGTGTTTCAGTCTTCTGAGCAATGAGGGTAAGATGGACACCCTCAGAGGATCCTTGATGTCAGATCCTCGCTGAGGGACATTTTAAGCATCCCTGGAACTGATGGTCAAATTGCATTCATAGCCCATAGAGATTTGCCCCTGTCCTGTAAGGAATATCAGACTGCTGGTGACCTCGTCACCACCCTAGCAGAGCAAAAATTAGAACAATTACTTGCAAAGTAAGGAAATGCAGAGAAAGAATGCAGTAAATTTAAGATTTTTCAAAAAGAAACATTTTTACTTGCACAGATGTGCTTAAATTGATCCCTTTCCAGGACTAAAGTGCACTTTGGCTCTTCTTGTTGAGCAAAAGATAGTAATTGAGGTGTTGCCCCCAATAACAGTACAGTGACCTGCAGACAGTCCTGTACTGTCAGATAATAGTTGAGATAGAAATTATATTAGTGTGGTTGATGAAAAGGTGCAGCACATTTTCATACTTCACAACTTGGTCAGCTTCTCTGAAGAGTGAATAGAGTAAGGAAAAGGAACATTCAGTTCCCTACTGCCATCCTGCCTGATGAAACATCTGTAGATGCTGCACTTCTACTAGCTCCACAATCCACGCAAGTCTGAAGAAAGCAAAATCTGCCCTCAAGAGCTGGCACAGTTTTCACAATTTATTTCTGTACAAATGCTAAATAACTGCCCTGGACTAGAGGAGAGCTCTTCAGGATGATGCTGGGGTACAGAATTGTGACCCATGATTTGTATGCTTTCCTTTCAGAACTGATTTTTGCTTAGTGTTACAGTCTGATCTTGAGTCATTAATGGAAACTTTGAGCTTATATAATAACTGGGCAATATTCTCTAGGGGATGGAGTGAGTACCTAGTGTATTGATTTATGTCATTTCTCTGTGGGCATTTCCCAAACTTATATCCTCAGAGTATCTAAGTAGATTAATGTATCTTCCTATTCTACTGTTCAAAATGGCTAAAAATGTTCAGTGATTCATTATAAGTTTCTGCTAATAAGGTTTTGTTTTTTTCATGTAAAATGATAATATGTCAATACTTCATAACTGAGATGTGTTGGAGAGGTTTTCTTCCTTTAGCCAGATATTTAAAATAGCTAGTGATGTGTGATGTATATTTTTAGAGGCTGTCAGGCAATGCTATTTTTGATGATACAATATGTCTGTTTTCCCTTACCACACAGGAAGACAGTGATGGTGGACTGAAAACGTTTTTCTCCCCAAATAGGATGTCTTTGGGGAAATATCAAGAGAAGTGACAGTACATAAATAAGACAAACAACATAATTTAACAGTCTCTGCCATAAGACCCATTATTTAATTGAAAGAAAGAAAATCTTTCATGGTTGATTTTTCCCAAGGAAATTAGTCTTTTATCAACCTTAAACCTGCTCCTGCCCTCCCTGAAATCAGTAGAAGAATTGACTGCGTTCAGTTGGACCTCAGGCAACGCCCTTATTAGTGTTGTTGCTGTTAGTGGATTAGAGAGAAAAGTCTGCTAATAAGTTAGCATTCTAATGCCAGGATCAGTGTCACAAAGCAGCAGAGAGAGGCTGTAATTTGTGAGCTGGTTTGTGATGAGATAGCTGTAGGTGTATGCAGTAGGAGTCTAATACAGGCACCAGGACTGTGTTGTGATTCATGTTATAGATCTTAATATAAACGAAGAAGGAAAACATATTTATCAAGGACTACAGTGTGCCTATCCCTGGCAGGGACACAAAGAAGTAGAGGAGGAGTGTGGTCTCTCTACCCAATGGTCTCAGGATTGGCAACTAATGCTGTGCCAAAGGTGTTCATGGCAGCACTGCCTTTCCTATTTAAGACCAGATGCAATAGGCAGCTAAGTTCAGCTTTGCCCTTTGCACGCACAAATGTAATTATTCTGCAATTAGAAAAGAAAAAAAAACAAACAAAACCCGAAACAAAACCAGCCCATAAAACTGTAAAGACTTCTAGTAAAATGAAACAAAATCCCAGAAGGAGATCACTACAGGATGGATGCTAATGTCTGTGAGAACAGTAGCTGCCACAGGCTGAAGACCTCTCAGTTTCTTCAGTAAAACTAAAGAGCAGAATCTGCTCATGGCATAAAAGCTCTTCAGAGTAACAGTGCTGGTTCAAACCCAGCTTAAACTGTAGAAAGCAGGTAGGTGCTTGTGACCTGATCGGCTTCTACAGGACAGAGCATTTGCACCGCAAGCCAGTCTACTGCCTTCCAAACTCATCCTTTAATACAACAGCGGGCTAAAAGACTGTTCTGACAGAAAAAGAATGAGCCTCGGCAGGCACATGACATTTAGTAAAGTACCCCAATTCTGAATGCTGAAGGTAATATATTGTTCCTAATTAACCCCAACCAAACCTTCACTGACTACCCTGGAGCTAAAATACAAGTAAGTTTTGCCCATTGTGTTGAAAACCAATAGAACTCAGAAGACAGATGAGAAATTGCTCCAGGTTGGTGGCAAGTAACAAATCACGGCTCTTCCCATAAGAAGCATCCATAGCTGCAAACCTTCTGGAACACCAACACTACTGTTTCCTGGCATAGCAATCTGCTTCTGAACAGTGGGGTTTCAGAAAAAAACCTGCAAAATAGGTCATAGGGATACTCCATTATGGATGCTGAAAAACCTTCAGCAGAGAATTTCTTCAGCTCTCTGCAGCACTTTTGTGAAAGTTCTGTCTTTCCCATGCAAGTAACTCAAAACAATGTTACTGTTTTATAAACTTCTTGCAGCTGCAGGTTGTTTTGCAGAATTGTTAAGGTTCTAACTAGAAAAACATCCAGAGATGGGTGTCTTAGAACTTGACCAATCCTCTTAAGGGGCGGATAGCAAAAACCAATTACCTTATGCCATTTCATACACTTTTGCGAACTAACATATAAAAAGCCCTCTGAGAAATCATTAAAGGGGGGCTTTTGCCTTGTTTCCTTGTAACCCTGCGCCTGGACTCTGTGTCGTTTCTCTATTCATCTGTGGGGAAAACAGCGATATTCCATAATCAGACCATGAAGAATATTAGGAGTCAAAATGTTATAAACCTGTTACTCTTCCACTGTAGTTATGGAAATATAAGAGACTGGATTTCTGTAACTGATCCTTATCACACAGAATATGATCATACTAAGCTGGACCTTGTCTGATGCCATTTTGGATACAAATATGTCCTACAGATGACTAGAACCAAGTATGGCCAACAGCCACAAAGGATTCCTCTCTTTCATCTCTGTATCTTGGTACTCAGAGTTACAGGTTTTCATCCAGTTGACGGGAGAAGAGAGACTAGAGCAGAGGATTTGCTTCAAAGGTGTGAGCTGTAGGACTGTGTTCTGGCCCAGCAAATGAACCACTCTCTGCCTTCCCAGTGTCAGTAATCTACTTATGTACT
Organism: Rhagologus leucostigma; assembly: GCA_013397725.1. Taxonomy (NCBI): domain Eukaryota; kingdom Metazoa; phylum Chordata; class Aves; order Passeriformes; genus Rhagologus; species Rhagologus leucostigma. The sequence continues at coordinate 2,295,659 of VZTD01001501.1, read as the reverse complement.
GTCAGGGACCTTATTGTTATATTCAAATCCATGTTCCTGTGCGTTGGACACTTCAAAAATACTGAAAGACCTTGCCCAGGGCCTTGAAGCCCAAAGAAGCCAGCAATATTTCAATGATGCCTCCACACTCAGTGGAGCCTGCTTCTTTTTTACATACAACTGTAACTGAGACATGCTTCCCAAATTGATTTTAAGTGAGAATTAGGTGAGATGTTTTCATTTTGTCATTGTTCCTCACTAAAGATGTGGTCCAAACTGAGTTTATTAGGAGAGAAGGCTCTGGTATTTTGCCCAGGTATCATCACAGCTCAGAAAAGGAAGGTACTTACCGCATGACTTTTCCCTGGGAAGAGCAAGAGCACTTGGTCCAGATGCACAGAGGACACAGGACCAAAGAGCTACAGGTATGTGGAAGGGACATATAAGTTGCAATGCACCCCAGAAAGGTGACTGCAGATGCAAACTTCCTTGCAAAATTTCCAGTGCCCCCCACCAACAGAAAATGTCACAAGTTGAATTTGCTGCTAGGAAGTTGCCAATTTCATAATGCCTTAGAGTGGCTTGCTACAGACAGTCCTACAACACTAGCTGAAATTCCTTCCAGGGAAATAAATTCCTAACTTTTTAAAAACAGCTGATCAGCTTTGGCCCTTGATTTATCTTGCAGAGCTGCAGTATGGTAAACTGCCAGCTGCTGGAGAGCAGCATCCTGCTGCTGCCAAAGCAGAAAGTAAAGAAGCTGCAGTGAGGAATGACCTGCAGTTTGTATTTAATTCCTTTTTGTTTTGTTTCTGCACTGGCTTGAAACAGCATTAGGGGGCTGAGATGAGTAGGAGAGAAGAGCTGGAGAAAGCATGAAGGATTAAGTCCTGGAGCAAGAAGAAAGTGCTGGGGTGGAAGTGATGTTTCCACTTCAGAGAAAGGGGAAGGATTGGTGGAATTTTCATGAAAAAGTGATATATGGCTGCAAATATTTCCAGAGTGGCATAGATATATTTGGTCAGTTCCATCGCTTGCAAAGTATCTTCTACATGTACCTTTTCCCCATAGAAGGGTGAAAAAATTTCACTGTGTGTAACGTTATAGAGGAACAATTTAATACCTGACCCAATAACCAGCTTCTGCAATTCTACATCTACCTTTCCTTTCCTTCTATAAAAGTTGAGTTATACTTTGTGTGTATGTGGTAATAATTTCTTTTGCAAACTTCCTTGGACAGTGAAGGAGTATCTCAGATGTATTTGCACTTACAAATGATTCTACATTCGAACTTTCTGAATGATGTGCTGCATAAAACCATCCTTCCAGGCCACTTTCTGTCAATGGGGTTACTAGAGGGAGCAGACATGAGAAACTCAGCAATCACAGGCGCATGCAGCACAGTGCACACACTTTATACTTCACACAATTGCTTACAAAATCTGATTCTCCAATAGACGACTTTCCATGTTAGCTGTTTTATTTTATTATTCCTTCATAAATGAGTTTCTTTCTCTTTATTTCAGTGGACTTTCATTACTAATTTTCGTAGGAGAGTTAGCTGACTGCAGTTATGTTCTCTTATTAGATCATCTGTTCAACCCACTGTACCTCACAGGATTAGTCAGGAAACAGGAGAGCACACACTATTGAATTTTGGGCTTTGAATCTCCCGTGTGTAGCTCAGATCACTAAAAGGGCCACTACAACTTAATTACTCGCTAAAATCAAGAAGACAAGTGCTGAGCAGTGATGAGCTGCATTTTTTCCCAAAGTCCCCACCAGCAGTCAGCATCTATTCAGAAGTGCTTTACTGGTTCTTTTTCTGGCAGGGAATAAGCTGCATCACATAATTTTAAGGTCCAGAGTACTTCTGCTTGACACCCCAAATCCTTCATCATTTTAAAGTGAGTGAAAACTTAATTTGTCTCAGTAATCTAGCATCAAACTCCCACAGCCACCTGCGACCTGCCTTCTATATCCTGCCATAAAGTACCTATACACGTATAAAACATTTCTTTTTAGATGTACTAAAGTAAAATGTGACAGAAGCATTTGGTTTAGGCAATATATCTGATAGAGCTGTTGTTCTGGAAATTTCTAGCAGCCGTTCTTAGACACCTGGACTGTTGTGTAACAAATTGTTTCTAGGACACTGAAATAACCAAATTTATACCTGATATGCCCCGCTGTCTCATTGGAATGATATAGAAGATGATGCTCTCTTTTTCCCATTATCAGTCCAATGGAAAATCTTAGAGGAAGAAGGAAGCTACAAGTTCATTGCTGTATCTTAAAGCATTGGACAAACTTAGCGTGATGGGTGGCATTTCCATCATAGCACTCACACAAAGTCCATGTAAGCTGGTTGTTTTGCCAGCACCTTCTTCAAACCCAAATCCTTTCCATGCATAGAACTAATTTGAGCAGTGGCCACCATAGTGGGGGTACAACACTGCCTCCTGGAAATACCAATCTTGTCTTAACTACTGAATGTCACAGTCCAACAATAAATAGTCTTCACTCCTGTCTAGCGCAATTCTAGTTTCTGTCTGACCATCAGAAAACTAAACATTTAGCACAGTCACAAGTAAATACTAAACCTCATTCTCTCTTTATAGGCATCGTTACAAACAAATCACATCCTCTATTCTTATTTTCAATAATTTTCATCTACCTGCAACTCTACCTCCCTCTGGCAGAGGAACTATGATGCTGCTGAAGCTTCATATGTAACACTGACTCATGGGAGTCACAGCTTTACTTCTAGGCATTTAAGAAGATTTATTTTTTTTCTTATCCCTCTAATATTAATTAACTGGTATTAACCCCTACTCTTTCCCTGGCAGAGTGACCCAGTCATTTTACAAACTGCATATTCCACACTGACTTGCAGAAGAACGAACTTTCACCCGAAGCTTGTGGGGCATTCTGGACCGAGCAATGAATCATTTCAGTATGGTCTCTACCTCCGACAACCTTATCAGAAAACTCATCTGGAGCTTTTCTTGTCAGAGTGAACTCAATATTAGAAAAATTTTGGGCTCTTAGAATAGACTGCTGGGGGAAGGCTGTTGCCTCTGACCTCATATTTCTATTTCTTCTAACCTACATTTCTATTTCCAGATGTTTGTTTTAAAAATTAAGTTTGTGCTCTTCAAAATGTGACAGACTGATTGTAGAGAAGTGAAATTTTTCTGTCCACAGAAGGCTTACCTGTCGAGGCTCATCATCACAAAAGCAGAGAAGATATACCCATGCTGTTGATTAATTGCAGTGCAAAATCTCAAGTGTAAAACATTTTAGCCCCCATAATTCCTTCAGACAGGAGAGTTTGCTTTTTTCAGGAAATCCTCAAAATGTTTAAGTTGGTATTCTCATATCAGGATCTAGACTTGCACTCCTATCTTAAAACTGCTTAAATAGTTCAGCCATCTGAGAGCTTGTGAAAGGGGTTTATCACCACCTGAACGCAATATATATGGCTTTAGCTAAAAATTAAGTGTCAGAACCATCCTTTTGTTGCTTTGAATTAAGAGAGTCCATTTGAATGACATGATCACATCACAAGCTTTGGCGGAACATGCTTCAGGATCTTGTTAAGAAGTAGAATACTTGCATAAGAATCATCACCTTACACATCAAAGTTTGAGTAGGATTTTTCTCTCATATAATCATGGCAGGCAAACTCTCTCTCCTGTTTTTTTTTTTTTAATTATTCACCAGTCAGTCAAGTCCAGACACAGAGTAATATTTCAGAAGAACAACTTGTTCTTGTGCATAAAATCTTTTGTGACCTTTACAAACCCTTGCATGGAATGTCTTGTGGATACAAATGTTGCTGCCAGAGTTCATTTTTCTACCTTTGTTCACTTAAGACTGGGACTTAAGATTATCTGCAAAATCAAAACCTGCTAACCATACAAATATATTTATTTGCTTCTTTCTCCAAGGATGCAGCATTTCAGTAAACAACTCATAAACTTTTAAAGAAGCTGAATGCAGATGGAGCTTCCACTGCATCACTGTGTGTCATAATGCAGATTCTCAGATGAATGTTACTGCTCTGAGCAGTAAATAAGCAGAATTTTCTGATCCTCATTATTTCAAACTCAATCATACGCCAGGAATGTGCAGTTGTTCATAAAATAACCAAACAAAACAACAAAAAACCCCATAAACTCCCTGCCCCACCAAAAAACCACCACCACAAAAACACCAAACAAAACACAAAATCCTAAGAAACAAAATAATGCCACAAAAAACCCAACTGAAACTCAACAAAAAACCTCTGTGCCCACCTGTGCCCAAATAAGAGTCCTAAACAACTTTTAAAGTAAAAGTGCATCTTACACCACCTCTTCTCTACCTACAGATTTTTCATAAATACACAGTGCAGCTCAGGACCAATCTAATGCAAAGTCTTAATGTTAGAAGGAGGTTTGTAGCTTGTGAGAATATCTGTTTCTAATTTATCTTGATGAAGCTTGTGCCCATATTCCAAATTCCCTATGTTGGAGCAATTATTTGCAAACGCCTTCTCCAACCCCCTCTTTAATTTACTAGTAGAAGTAGGATCAATTGTTCTATACACTAGACACATAAAACTTCAAGATAAAACTCATGCTTTGTGCCATCCAGTGCCAAAGGAAATTCAGATTTCATTAAACAGAATTGATTTTCTTAAAGAGAAAACCAAATTAACCAAGATGTTTTTATGTAAAACATCTGAAGATGAAACAATGTTCATTTTAACAAACACACTCAACGAATCCATTTAAACCAAAGCTATGTATTAGGTTTCAGCACTATCCCATAGGAACAAGATTGAACATGTTAAGGTAAAACAGGTAATTTTGGTTTCTGCTTACCCTGGGGAGTATGACAATCATTCAATGACTTCAATTTCCAGTTATTCACTCCTATTACACACCAAAGGAATACATTCTACCAAACAGGACAGACATGAAGCAGTCAAGAAAAGGCAAATCCACTGGCAGTCCATCCAGACAGAAAAAAAACTAGACCCTGCAACAAGGGCTAAAAAGTGCATATCCTTAAAAGACAGTTTCTCTGCAAGGACCTTGCAAGAAGAGGTGGGAGAAAACAGATAAGATGCATGATATTTGCCAGCCTTGCAAAATTTCATCACAGCAGACTGAAGAAACATAGAAAGCTGAAAAGACTGCAGCCTTAGTCATATTCTTCGGACTTTGAGGCCAAATTTGACACAAACATGCAGTTCCGAGATCATCTAGGTATGTCTTTCAGAAGTACTCCCTTCTGCTCTAGAGTCCACATTAATTAACATCAGCTTCTTATGCAAGTATGATCATGCCAAGTTAAGCAGGTGATTTTTTTTTCTAAAAGTGTCACTCATGGAACCTAGAAGGTACACTTGCACATGTATATATATATATATATATACATATGTATGTATGTATGTATGTATATTTTAAACGCTGGTATATGTTAACTCCAGCCCTTGCCCTTTCATACTGGAGAGAGAGTTCCAGTAACCAACAACTAGCAAAGGGTCATACGAAGAAAGAGTTAAATAACTATTTGAAACTATTCTTTGGCTGTGAAATATCAATCATTTCATAAGTATAGAGTCAGCTGGACAACTTAGAGGCAGCACTCGCAAGACTCTTTTCATCTTCATTCAATTTTCAACACTAGGTTCAACAATGTCTTAAAATTGTATGAAAAAATATTCATCTTCCCCTCATCCACAAGGTCAGCAACCCAGATCCTGCCTGGTGATACTGACAAGGGGATGAGAAGTTACAAGACGATCTGTTAGGTTATATTTCAGCACTAAAAATAATGAAAGACATTTCTACACGTAACAGAATACAGTGATAAAAATATCTTCAGGTAGTGGTGAGAAACAGCTGTTCTGTACTGCTAAGTACCTTCGTTAGGAGAGTGGATTTCCATCTTCAAAGCTCATTTGGGAAGGAGCCGAACAGTGATTTGAGGAGCCAGCACAGGTGTCCACATCCAGGTCTTTTCTACTTCTTCCAGTGAGTCACTCAGTGATCATGGGAAGTCACTTTGGATCTGAAGAATTAGGAGAGATTTGTGGAGGGTGCCTGAGGAAGGATACGGAAGTCAGAAGACCTGCAACAGTTAATAGCAGTTGAGACACTGAGATTTTTTCCCAGTTTTCAGAGTCGACCTTTTGTCTGCTTCTTAAGCATGGGTTTTCCCACAGGATGGCAGAGACAATTAACATCTTACTAAAGGCAAATGAAATACCTGACTAAACAGTCCATGGAAGCAGAGAAAGGAACATTTCACGAGACAAACGGAAAGAACAGTTCCCCTTCCTGTCACATTGCCCACACCCGGTTTCCCTTTAATGGAGGTGAGAAGCCAGCTCTGTAATTCCAATTGTGCTGTAATTGTCTGCTGTGTATGTTTAACATCTGGCTGTGCCATAACAATCAATACCAGTTAACTTTGTTTTCCTTTTCCCCCTTCATGTGAAAAGTACTGTTTCTTTCCAGCCTGTGTCACAGTTTGTACTATCTTTGTTGACAGCCCAGTTTGCGAGGGAGTCCCTCCTTAGTGTTATGTTAATCATTTTAGAAGGTAAATACACAGTGCTAATCCCTAAAAACCAGGGAAATGAAACACCACAGTGTACCTGGCTACAGCCCTAAAACTGGAATGACAGAGCTATTTTTTCTGAGTGCAATGGCACTGCTTTCTCTCTTTCCATAAAACTATGCAACCATACATCAAAGTAGTGGTTCCATTATTTGAATGTCTAGCAAAAAAACCTGGACATTATATCCTGGAACCTGAATGCCTGCTCTATGGACAGCTACCTTAAATGTTTGGTTGCTGACAGACCATCTGCAAGACATGTCACTATAAACTGATTTATGGGGGAGAGAAGGTAAAATTCTCTGGCGACAGAGAGTAAGTTACACTTGCAATTTCAGATTTTCCTCCTTAACTACTGCAGTAATACTGAAGATTGGCAAGAAAAAACAAACACAGATGTTCCCCAGTTTTGGCTAGGGCTTGCTGATTGGCAGAACACAAAAGTCCCAAATCTGCCTTTGGTAAACGGCCATGGGACCTCTGGGTCCTTGTCTAAGTTTTGTATGTGATTCCAATAAAACTTCCACTCTAGCAAAGTCTTTTTCCAGATTGTTCTTACATGGAGAAATAAGATGAAACATTGAAAGAATAAACGCAAAGAAGTCTATATAATTTTTATCTGTTTTTATGTTTGAACGAAGCAGTGACAATCTCCATATTTTTATCTACAAAGCATAACAATTATAATGTCTTTAAAAATCTCCCATAAAAAACGTAGATCACATAAATTATTATTTACCAGTGAAATCAAAAGTTTTGCTCCAAACTTAACAGTGAACTAATACTATATCACATACTTTGGTATGCCTGTTTTTCACAGGATAAAAGTATTGAAATATTGAAAGGCTCTACCCAAGATAGTCCTTCTTGAACAAAACTGAAGAAGATTATAAAGATCTATTTCCAGTCAATGGAGATTGAAAAAGTTTAAGACAAGGCATCTAGGCTCCTAAATATTTATTCAAATCAAAGCTCTGAACCATGACAGGTAAAAGCATTCAAGAGTATAAAATATATTAAAAAACCCCAAACAACCAAAGCCAGTGGGTAAAATATAAAGGCTATGTGACATCCTGTAGTTACCTATGACAGCTTAATAGCATTTCAGGGATATAACAAATACAGCAAAGATTTCTCCAGAACATTAATCCTTGGCCATACCAGCTCAAAAATAAAATGAATTATTTGATATTGATACCTACAGAAAAAGAATACAGCCTTTTCTTCCTGTCATAAACATTACGCGTCTTCCTTACTGGAATATCCTTAACAGCCTCATCCTCTCAAGTACCACTTTAGAAAAAAAATTGCCATAGGGCTGGAACATAGCCTGTTTTTTCCATCCATACAACTCCTGCTTCTGACATTAATGTTCATGGGAACTAGAGAAAAAGAACAGTAATAGAAGCCCATGAATGCAAGAACATATAACAGATTTTTTTCTGTTCTGTCTTTTTGATCCCTTTGCTGCTTGAATTTTTGTGGTTATGTATTTTTTCCTATGTTAGGAGGATGAGATGACAATCCTTTTATAGTGTATTTCTTCATTCTCACACAAAACTAGCTTGACAGGTGTCTTGGGGTGACTCTATCATGTGTATCCCCTATCATGCTCTATGCCCAAAAAGTAATATTGTGCCTTTTCTGTGCCTTTAAACTGAGCTTGAAAAAAAAAAAACAAACGAACTTTCCAGGGCAGCTTCTCAAGGACACAGAGATTACACTCCTCAGTGTTGTCTGACTGCGGATGGCACGGACGGAGCACCCTGCTTGCTTTTTCTTCAGCCAGCTGGTTTTTTTTCCCTCTCGGCGTGAGACGGAGAACTGAATTTTGTTTCCTGGGACTTTGGTTTTTTGGGGTTTTTTCCCTTCTTCTCTTCTGAACTATTTCAACAACATCAGAACACATCAGGAGAATTTTCTCCCCAAGGCCCGGGGGTGGGCCCACGCCCTCACCGACCAGCTCCGAGGAGGAGAGAGACCACACCTACAGAAGGACTCTGAAATCTTCCCAGGTTTCTCTCCATAGCGAGGGTTTTAATTCATTATTTAGTATCATTATCCTCATCCTGTGTGTTTGTTAAAATAAATAGTTTTTATCTCTTTCACTTTCCTTCGAGGAAAAATTTCCTTTTTTCCCGAACCCTGTGGGGGGAAAGGTGGTTGTAACCTGGTTTTCTCTCAGGGGCTATATTACTAGATTTTGGCCAAACCGGCACAACAGGTTAGCGAACTAAACAAAAGCTAACTCAAAGATAAAAATGGAGAAGGTGAGGAGGAATACTTTTCCTTAAATAGTGGAGCTCAAAATAAAGCCTTCAATAGCTCTTCTGTACAGTGAAATATGGACCTTCATAGTTTTGTGTACCTGCTTGTTAAACACTAACCTAGAAATGCACACTGACAAAACCATAGCAGTTTTTCCACACTTACAATATCTATATGCTCCAACTAAAACAAGGAATTCTGAAGAAGTATCGAAGTATTTACATTAGTTACATTCACTGCAGCCAGAACCCATAATTTCAAATTTGTTACATAGAATTTAATAAGAGAAACAAAACCAGGTACAGCCAACTCAGAAATGAGCAAGCATTTCAACTGACTTTTTAAAATAGTAAGTCATAAACCCTCAGAAATAAAATATAATTACACAGATGATACCACATAGGAATGGTTGCAGGCTATGAATGGTTGCAGGAAGCAAAGAAAATCTTTGTGAAAACACTGCACAGGTAAAGGCAGATACAGCCAGGCTTAATTAAACACATCAAGGGGTAAAACACTTTGAGGACAAGCTTAGTGCTAAATGCATGATTCTTGCGAGAAGCTGCAGGTGACAAAATCCAGATGGCAGCAAATCATGACTGTAAGAGAAAAGGGACTTTATACATTTATCATTTTGATCATTACCACTGCTATTATTTGTGGTAATAAGCAGCATCCTTAAAAGTGAGCAACATTAGGCTAAGTGAGATACATGCACAGTAGACTACTACCCCTGCATCCCTAAGAGCACATCACTTTCCAGTGATGTTTATCACCTTCAAGGTAGACATGGTGCAAAACCGGTGGCCTCTTCTGCAATGTGCTATCAGCAGTACTGACTTCCATTTAGGTCAGGCTTTTAGAGATGGTCAAAACTCTTAAGAAGGTTAAAGATTTATTTCAGGCTACTTATATCGATAGGCTTCCTTAGGAAGAACCCTGCTGGAGGGTTTCTCCCAAGGTGCTTCCCTCAGAACCAGTCTCTCTCGAGGCTCTTGCCCAAATTCAGAATTCCCACAGAAAAGCCCCCTGGATGACTGCTAAGGAGCTTTTTGGTTTCAGCTTTGTGCCAGGCCTGCTGTTGTAACCACCAGCTCACACTATTCCTAACTCTATTCCTGACCAACCAAAATTGGCAGTTTCAGGTATTAAACCTAAAATCTCAGTGTTACAAAATTGCTTCAAAGAAAGTTGTCATCAAGTCAAAGGGAGGTAACTGAGGGCAGAGAGTCACCCTAGTCACCACACAGACTTCTTCTGGAGGCTGTGGGCTGTATAGTTAATTCATCACACAGAAAGTAAGGGGCTAATTAAGATGTCTCACATAAAAAGCAGTTGAGAACATTAAGATTTGGTCCTGGCTATGATTCCTTCTCTCTGCCCTGACACACCAATGCTATTTTCTATCCTCTCATCACTTACAAATGCTAAAACCTCCCAGCCTTTTCTTTGCCTATAACTAATCATTACTGGCAACTGGCCACAAGGTTAAAAATATCCAGCGGTAGTGCTCCATGTAGTTTTCAGAAAAGCAATCTCCTTAAAAAATTATATGGTGAAACACCAGGATATAGAGAATAAGGATCATATTTTTGACTCTGGGATCCATACTACCACTTCACACTACCACATTACTGCATTGTATGTATTATTGTATATACCTGCACATGTATTTACAATTTTCAGGTCCAGATCTGGACACAGAAACTACAACCCTTCAAAGAAGGATAAGAAGAAGAAAAGCTTTCTTCCAAACACTCAAAGTAATTTACTTAAACTTTACATTTCTTTTTTATGACTTAGCATTTTGAGAGTAGGGCACAAAATGTGTCTTGATTTTGAAGGGCTTACTTCTCTCTGATGTGTGTGGTCTTTCATATGGAAATCAGACAGTATTTCTTCCCTTGAACAAATCCCATGTGCAGTTTATATAAAAATCTAGATTTACATGCCCAGAAGAAATATCATCCCCATTTATTTCCAAGCTCATTTTGAAGTACAATCCAAACTCTGGTGATAAAGAGACTGACCCACAACCACTTACCATTTGTCCAAACTTACCCAGCTTTGGCAAACCTTCTTTGCCTACTCTTTCAGGATTTCTGCATGTTGTTTGGACAGAGGTTCACACAAAAGGATTGCTACAAACCAGCAGTGCACAGCTGGTGTTTCTTGTGGGTTTGCTATACAAAACCTGGAATTCCCAAAGTTTTTGTCTTTCCACACATTGTGAAGATACAATGCTGATTCAACAGCTCAGAATTGCCCAAACCACTCACTTCTGTGAGAAGAATGAATAATCAGTAGCACATCAGGACAAACCAGCATCATCTGTGCCAAAATTTATAGCATTTACATTTGCTTAGCACCTAAACTTTGACCCTAATATCCTGATCCAAATGAGCATTAGATCTGAGAATGTTCCAATTCAAGCCACCCACTGGTAGCCTTTCAGAAACATATAAAACACATTCAGATCAGCTTTCTGTAATATGAATGTTTAATCCTAGACCCATTAAATTCCGCAGTAAAATTTTAGCTGCTTTCTACGGTATTGAATGGAAATAATCTGAAGAAAATGAAAATTTACTTACTCCAAAGTGGCATTCTAATACAATAGCCAACAGAGACTATTAATATAATATTAAGTTTCTCACCTTTAGGCTCAGTCTTTGAAACAAACAAAGACTACTAGTTCTCACACAGCATTTTTAGCATCAGTTAATTATAATCTAGAACAGGGAGAGTCCTGGGCTAGACTGGGGTAGGTGGGATGGATATCTGTCAGGAGCCTGTTTTGTCCAGACTTATGAAGAGAAGACTTGAGGAGCCCTTGTCTACAACTGTCGGATGGGAGGGAGTAGAGAAATGGTCAGACTCTACAGCTACACAGTGGGTAGAGGAAAAGCAATAGACAGAATCTGCAACTTAGGAAACCTCCATTAAAAAAAAATATTGTCAGAGTGGTCAAACACCTGCCCAGAGAGGTTGAGGGATTGAACTGTTTTAATCAGCGGTTTGGACTAGCCTCCAGAATTTACTTCCAGCCCTAGTGATTCTCTGCAGCTTCACCAACCTGAGCCCCCCATTACAGACCTAGAAACACTTTCATACCTGTCAAATTGGGGTCATGCTCATTTGAGCAGGAAAAGGAAGCCAGAAGGAAGATGTAAAGAAAAGACAAATGCCTGAGTGAGAACAGAATTTCCTCTCATCAAGAGGGAAAAAAAAGAAAAACTGTGCAGAGTTCTTCATACATGCAAGATGAGCTTCTCATTTAACATCTTGCTACCAATGAACTACCTATGCCACTCTCTCCAGGAAACTTACTCCAGTTCATGCTGATGTATCTAGAAATCACATCCAGTCTAGAGAATTTTCCAAAGTTTTTAATAAAACATCATCCTCAGAGCATGCCACCGGCACTTTGCCTCAGCAGTCTTCAGCACTTCAGGTCTCACTGTAAAAGCTTATGTATGCTATAATTTTGATGTCTGTATTCGTAATTCTTGCTCTGGGTAACACTTAGAAGGCAGTTCTACACTCAGAAAATATTTTTTTCTAAGACACTATATATGTACTTTTGCCAAGGACATCTGAAATTTTACAACCTATTTATTCTTTCAGAAGTGTCTGATCCTTTCATTTATTCCCTATCTGAAATCATCCCGAGGTGCATAACCACTCCTGAAGGAACCAACTGATTTCACAGTTTATTCTTTCAGTTGAGAAATAAGCAGGAGATGATGAAACCAGCAGGGAAAAAAGCATTTTTGAAAACTTTCCTCTCTCCCAATCTAAAAAAAACCAGAACAGCAGGTAAATGATATATGTAACAAATTCCAAACTTTTCTCCTGAGAAACAAGTAGACAAATGATAGTCCTAATTTGGTAAAGTATTGAAGTATCTGGACAATCTAAGAATCCTGAGTGTTGGCTAAGAAGATGCCTCTCTGAACTTAAGCCAATGTTGAGTTACATTGTGTCCTCTCCTTTTCTCCTTTTCATTGACCAAAGGACTCCTTCCTATGTGGCAGATGTATCAGAAGAGCTAAGGAGGCTTCACAGGTACCAGCAATTGGTGAGTGCCACTCACAAGCGGAGTGTTAGTATAACAACTCCATGTAGCTCTGCCCTCCCCCACAGCAGCTGTGTTAGGCCAGCCCGCACATTTCCAGGATGCCATTTAACCCAACACTCTATGGAAATAAAGTTGGATCATAGCTCTCTCTACACATCTGCATCAAGTTATGGAGGCACCTGAGGCAGAGTCTCTTCCAGCATTACATCACTCTTCTCGTTCTTCTGCTTGCCAGAGCAAGATATCACACTCTCTTATTAGATAAAATCCTGCTCATTATACTGACTGAATCAGAAATACAAAGAGCAGGTGCTTCGTAGTGACAGCCAAACACAATGGCTCTGAATCTTCTATGTGCCACTTTCATACAAGGTCAATTACACGTATAATTAATTTATACAAGCTGAACCCTCAGCTGCTACCTTACATAGCCTTGCAAATGCACAGGCTGCACAAAACTGCATGGGTAATTAATTCGTCAAGCAAATGCTAGAGAAGAACAACACTGGTAATTTATACCATAGATATTCAAATGAAACATCTTGCCTGAGTAATTTAATGTCAGAAAGTAGAAGAGTCGCAAAGGAGAACAAAGAATTGGAGTCTTCCACCAGCTATTTCTTGAAGGGACATTACTGTAATGTGTTATGAGCCAATTTCAGACACAGTTGAAACACATGCTTCTTCACTGAACTATTCTGGACAGGTTTTGGGATTAAAAATGGTTGTGAAATTATAGATGCACATCCTATGTACAGCGACTGGGATGACAGAGGATGATAGAACTCAACCAGAAAAGACCTTGTATGGAAAACACCGTGTGTTACCATATGTAAATATAGGTTAGCTATTGAAAATACATGTTGCATTCTAGTTCTTTGCCAAAAAAAAAAAAAAAAAAGTTCAGGACTGACCCCACACCCTTTCTTCTTATTCTACCACTCTTAGTATATTGTCATAGGTACTGGGACTCCATCATTTATTACCAACAGTTCTCTCCGATGATAGCACTAGTGATTGTTGTTGTAGTTGCTTTTTGTGTGTATGAAATAGAATTTATTTCACTTAAAAAAAATGCTGGAGTGATACTGCGGTGCTTGGCCAGGATATCCTGGATTCAGTGGACTTCAGGAAAATCAAAAGTGGGATTCCCTGGCTTTATGACTATGCATTGGACTTCATGGTCACTGATCTGGGACACACTGTAAGATGGAATGGCGTAGCATTCGAAATGCTTGTAGTGCTAGAGTACTGTGTCTGAAACACCCAGAAGCTTTAATTTCAACTCGTCAGCACTTCATCCCTGCTGCAGCAATTTTGGGAGCCTTGGTGAGAATTGTAGGATTTCTGATCTTGAGTAAAAACCTAACTTGAATCCTGGTGTTCCAGAGTTTCACCCTGCTAAATGATTTCCTCAGGTCTTCTACCAGTACCTATTAGAGGTCTGGACCATCTGACTTAAAGAAACTAGAATGTCTCAGTCCAGAATCCCACACAATGTTTCTTCATTTCTGTTTCCTGGAAAGCTCTCACCTCAGCAGTCAAGAAGAAGGGGAGAAGAAGGAATTCTTCCTGCTGGCAGAAGTCAGGGAAGGCATTTCAAACCTTGCTGACAATAGAATATTTCATAATATAAACTGTAAGAAACGTATTTTTAGATGTATTCACAACAGATGATGGGGAAAACTGCACTTCTATGTAAAAGTAATTAATTTGTGGTACAAAAGAGCCCCTTTATTTTCCATGACTATTGCCAGTTAGGATATTGCAGCCATGTGAAACAGACATCCTTAACACCAAGATGATCCATTTTCCTGACTTGTATGTCTTAGGATGATCTACTGGGATAAACAAGGGTATTTCTGAAGCAGCAATAGTAGAGCAAGCAAAACTGCACAAAAAAAATCCCTTAGCTGTCTGTCTGGTTATGAAACTGTGAAGAGAAGTAGGTCCTTCAGTGAAAATATGAAAGCAAAGAAGGGTAATTTGGAAATAGGCTGACCACTGTTAAAAACTCTTTCTCCAAGCAAAATTTGTTGCTAGTCTTGAAAAAAGTTGTGTTAATATAGGTCTGATTGTGGGATTTACCCCTTGATTTTTTACACAAGCCATTTAACAATAAGGCATATTACTACTAGATTTTAATCGGGCTGTACTTTACTCTCAGCAATATTTCTGAAATATATCCTGCTGAACAGATCATGATAAAAAAATGAAAGATGGGATGTTGAAGTAAGAAGGATATTCAAAAAGAGGCAGGTAGGAAATATAATTCATATAGAGTTGAAATGTACAGAGTCTTTGAAAAAAATTAGAGGAGATGAGAGGAGCTCTGCATACAACTTCTGCAAAAGCAGAATTAGTGGATCTCCTGTGTGATAAAAATACCTCTGTTCACAGACACTCTAGGTGTACTTCAATCATATGAAAAAGAACAAAAGAGCTGTATCTCGAGCAGTGTGGAGATATACATGTAAAAGTCAAAAACAACAAACAGAAACACCACAAGATCAGGTGGAAACATTCTGAGGAACTGCTCAGGGGGATGCAACTATCATTGTTTAGTGGGTGCAAATTAATTCTGTCACCCAGTTTGACAGTCAAGGTAACCAAGCTAAAAAATATAGGATGGATGAGATGTAATCATGAGTAACTCATCCAGAGTATTATCCAATAAGTATAAAGCAGTAGACATATCTCATTATTGAAGTATCACTCAACTTTTTGGCCTCTCTCTGGTGCAGTATCAGCTATCAAAGGACTGAACACAAGTCATGTTCCCAGCAAGTGAAAATATGGGTAGCTTTAAAAGGGAAAAATGTGGTAGAAAGAATATGCTAGCTTCTACAACACAGGCATTATGATGGGAGAGAGAACTGAGAGCCAACATACTTTGAAATCCCACCTTTTTCATTTATCTTCTGGGAATCCATAAACAAATCACCTTCTTCTCTTGCTTTCATTTCCTTGTGAATAAACTGGAACTGATGCATGTGTGATGGGAATTTGACAATCCTGATGTGATCATCACCTGAAAAGCTTTTCAAAATGTAATATGGGAATGTTGGAGAAGTGCTGCAGTTGTACCCCCTCCTGGGTTTCTATTCACAGGTATATGAGGGGGAGGACCAACCTGTTATTTTTTTTAATGAAAATTGTATTTACTTACAACCTGGATTAATTATTTCTCTTTTCAAGAGAGAAAGTTTGAGTTAGTAGCT
Source organism: Rhagologus leucostigma (assembly GCA_013397725.1). Taxonomy (NCBI): domain Eukaryota; kingdom Metazoa; phylum Chordata; class Aves; order Passeriformes; genus Rhagologus; species Rhagologus leucostigma. Next base: position 2,279,492 of record VZTD01001501.1, on the reverse strand, counting down.
GTTGGGAAGCTCGAAAATTATATCAGTGGCCATAAAACCCAGCTCCATGTCCATTACACTATTGCCTGATGAGAAATGCAGTGTAGGGACTCCAATTTACCAGCTGACTAATGATTCAAACCCAAGGACAAATAGCGTATTACAATTCAGTAGGAAAGGAGACCATTTCTATAGCATAATAATCTCCACAAAGTAATTGTTTGATGGTTTTCAGCTAGGAAAAAAAAAGCTAATAGGTTTAATAAACAAAGAGAAAAAAGGCTTTGAAACAACGATGAATAGAGATAAAACGGCTCCGTGAAACAGAGATATTTCCACACGACAGCCAAGCATGAACTAGGAAGCATTGTAGTGTCTTTTCTGAATGCAAAGAAAGAAGCAAATGACCAGAAATAGACCTTAAAGTTGTACTTACACAGGCAGAAAAACTCAGTATTAGTTAGGGGTAAGGATTGTGAGGTTGAAGCAGGAAAATCTGTATCATCTCAGCTCATTCACAGTTGCTAAATATCTTTTTTCTTTTTGACACTTTTGCCAAGTGTTGTCTGTCCTGCTTTAAAAAAAGATTGTGATCTGTCATGGAGGTCACCTTTTCTGGGTGCTGTACTCCATTATTTTTCTGGATACCTTCATTTCACACTTTCTGCTAAGATTTGAAAAAAATTCTTCCGGAACTGTCATTCTTCTGGCTGAGTTTCCCTGAGTAATTCCGTTCCTACTTGGAGATTAACAACAAAAATTCCCTCAGCTCACTCTGGGTTCTCATCAGATGTTGCCTGAAAATACCACAGTGCTATCCATCCATTCTTTCTGCCCTCAAGTTATCAACCAATACTGCTGACCAGATATAGCCCCACAGATGACACGATACGAGAATTTATATTCCAAGGCTGAGAAAGAGCAAAGGCACAGTGTCTGTTGTGGTTCAGTGCAGTGGTTGAATATTAGTTAGCGTCATTTCATGTGGAAAACTTGTTGAGTGCATCAGCTGTGAAACTGAAGGCATGAACCAGAAGTGTCATTGCAGTAGATTGCAAAACACAGAGTATGCCAAGAGTAGTAAAAACAGAAGAGACGACCTGCTCCTTAATTTTTTTTTTTCACTAGAAAACCAGGGACTGGCCAGGCAATGCCATTGAGTTGTACAAAGTAACCTCCTGATCCAATCTTATCAGACCACTCTGGCTTGCAGAGTTACTGTACACTCAATTCCATCTTTCAGAGTATGTAATGGAAAGCTGGCAATGCAAAAGTTGCAAAGGTGGGTCATTTTGTACTGAGTGCATTTCAAAAGAGGGATGGTTTGAGGAACAACAGCTTGGATGCTTTACCTAATATTGTGTAATTTTAGTTACACAAACACGAGTTTGTTGCTTCTAGTCACAATTCAGAGCTGATGAGGAAAGTGCGTAGGTCTTGGTGTGGATGAAAGGCCCATGTAAGTGTCCAGCAGACAACCACTGATGTTACTTTGTTCACCTTCTGGAAACTGCATATTTCACTTTGATAGAATATCTGTCTGAAAAGCAATCACAGGTTGAGCTGGTGCTTTGAGATGTGCACTGTACTGACACAGAATAGGTTACAAAAAGCTGAAAATTACTACAAAGGTGCAGTAAGCAAGATGAGATTGTTGGATAAGTCCCATTTGACACAGGAAAAGTGGTCACATATGGCATGAAATCAAAAAGGTTACAATTGCAAGGACTTCAGAAAGAGGCAGCTCTTCAGAGAGATTTGTACTTTTTCATTCTTGGTAGTTTTTTTGTTTGGTGAGGTTATTTTGTGAAAAGAAGGAGGGTTGAGTAGTTTGCCATATGAAAGGCTGCTCTTACTTCAGAGCAGCCTACAACAGCAATTTCTATAGTGCTAGGACCTGTCAGATACTCTGCCATAGTCAGGAAGGGCACTATCCTTGAAAAGAAAAGAAATAAGTTAGAAAAGAAACACTTGTTCAATTATAGGACCAGCATAAAGCAGTTCTCAAAATATTATTGACATGTGGACTTTTCAATCTGGCATGCAGTAGGAGATAAAAAAATAGGTCATCCTAGTAGTAGTATTCCACCCAAATACTGCACTAACTACCAGAGAATGTGGTTCTTCACTGTCTCCTCCCTCGCAGTTTGTCTCATACCAGTCATTTCCATCTCCTTCACTGTAGTACAGTTGCTATGCTGCAGCTCCATGTAAGAAATTAAAACATTCAATCAAATAATCACTGTTACATATTATACTATGAGTATGTACTTCTGCTGTCCTCCTCAAGTTTACCCTAGACAGACTTCTATTTTATGCTGGCAAGTAATTCAAAGGAAGAATTTCTCCCAAGGTAACCCTCGTAATTTATATGCAGCACATATTATGGACAAAACTGAAATCCTAATATTTTCCTCTAAAAATCATGAAAAGAAGAAGACTGCTTGGATCAAATAGTAGCACACTATATAATTAATCAAATTACTTTAATCGCTGAGGTCCCCATATAATCTTTTATAAATTAATACAGAATATTTCATGTAATTGAAACACTGACAGGAAATCTATGCTTGCTTGCTCTTCTCTTCATTATTTGAATGTTAATTCTGGAAAATAATTTTTAAAACATGCAGAGTTTGTTGACTTTGCAGGGTTTTTTTTAATACTGCAAAGAGGAGACAACTACATGTAATTTAATGATGTAGAGCACAAAAGACCAAAAGGGTAAAATCAGATGAACCAGACTAGATCTTTCTGGTTCTCTGGGTTGCATTTGTTTGCTCCTTAGGGCAGGAAATACACCTGCTTTCATAATTGTATGTATCCAGTGAAGATTTTCTAGGCCTAAATATACCTCTAAGGCAGTACAGCAGAATATGCCATGTTTTTCAGAACCTGAAAATTAATTCACTGAATTATGCATTGGCTAATTAACTCGTGATTCTTACAAAAGACATAAGGTGAATATTAATCTTTGTATTGCACATGGTAATCATCAAAAAGAGAGAAGATTCATGTTTGATATCACACAGCTCCACTTTAACTGAAATTCAAGAACAACACGAATCTGACCTGGCTTTGTTTACCCAGGAAGAGAACATTAAAGGCAGTCTGATGCTCCCTGAGTGAGAAACCCATCAGAAAGAAACATGTTTTACAGATCAGAGATGTCAGGATCTGAAGCAAGTAATCATCAGATGCTTCTATACAGCACACCAAAACTATTTACAGTTTCTTGCAAGGCAGGTCACTGAAACTTTTGGAGACCAATAGTTTGGATGCATGTGTGTGTGTGGGCATGGACAGCACATGTATATAGACACTGCAGCTGGCTCACAGATGAGATTAGAAATACACACTGAGAAAGAGACACAGTACAACAAATGCACTGCTAAAAAAAGTGGTTTTCTTCCACAATTCCATACTGTATTACTTATCCAAAGAAGGCCCTTGGTTTTTCTAGGAAAGATTGCTGTCACAAACAGCAAAGTAGCCAAAACTAGTGCTTTTTTTGGCTCAGTTAATTTTACTACCAACTGTAAATAGAAAACACATTTCAACTAGTTTTGCCAGATGCATTTAACATTACTTTAAAATTAGTGAAAGAATTAGTAACAGAGATCAGACAAACTGTAAGATGGAACAGTTGATTTATGAGTTACCCTCTCATCTAGCTTTTGTTAACAATTTCTTGACTAATATAGAGAGGAAGATCTCTAATACTGCACAAACTCCCTGTATGCAGCAATTTTATAGCACACAAATCTCACCTGCTCTATCTTGGCATCCAACCCAAATTTGTAGCTGTCTTCACAGATAAATTGATACTTTATTCAAGGGCTCGGATTTTTTTTGTCATTTAGCTGGGGTTTTTCCTATGAAAATGGAGTTACAGGAACTCAGTATTTTGTTAAACAGCTGTTATGATTTCCATTTAATTGGGCCAGTCTAACCAAAGTACGCTCTCAGCCATTCATCTGGCCAGAGCGTTACAAAGACCAAGTGCTTAAAATGGCTTTTCCTTTGCTTGAGTCCTTGGCTATTATAATAGCCATTTATTTAACAATCTTTCTCTCCTGAGTAGATGTTACAGTTTTCCCCACAGCTTCACAGTTGGAGATGTCACAGTTTCCAGTGAACTTTCACACTGTTGATGTGACTGACATTTCTTCATGCAGCAGGACTATGTTCACACGAAGGAAATGTTTTGGTCCTCAGGAATCAATATACTTATTAGCAACAAAGGGCCCCAGGTCAAAACTTCATCTTTTAATCAACAGCAATGAACATAAAGGGTGAAAATTTGTCCAAATATCTGACTATGTGAAGAAACAAAGCAACAAAGCTTCTGGCACAAAGAGTGCTGAGAAACAGCTGCATATTTGTTCTACTTTTTCCCCCAGCAAACTGTGTGATCCTAAGAGAGGAGCTGTTGTCCCTCCCCTCTGAAATACTCCCAGAACTCCTAAGTCTCTGAGATATGCATCTTCTGGCTCTTTGCCATAGGAAAATCTCAGTCTATGGCTCATGGGGACTGGAGTTTGGCCATCTCCTTTCTTACTTTACCTTTACAAAGGCAGCAACAATCTCCGCCCACAGCTGACCAAAAAGGAAGGAGAAATTCAGTTATCCAATGCACAAAACAGCCAACTAAAAATGCATTGAAAGTGCATTGCAAAATTTGTATCATACTTTTGCAATGTTCCACTGATGTAATTCCATAGCAGTGCCATTTACTTTACAGAATACATCTGGAGCCATTGTAGAACACAGGTATGTCCCAGAACATTGTGACTGCCTCGTGGGTTTAGAGATGGATGGTAACTCAACTAGAAATGCATGATGATCTCTGCTGATGGTATCTCTCCTTTTCCCATTTTCTTAAAGGGAAATAATTTATATAATTTCCCAAACTGCATTTACTTGCAATTTTCCTGAAATGTCTAAGATTGCCTTTGTTATTATTAAAACCCTATGTGTGTGATACAGTGATTTCAATAAAATACAGGTTTTCTTGAACAGTTTAGAGATAGATCAAAGCCATACTAAGACGTTCGATATAACTTCCAAAATGTTGTTTCCAGCAAACTAAAATTTAAACAGCAGGGGGGAGATACAGATATTTGTAGCTTCACAAGGTGATAATGAAGGCGAAAAAAGTAAAGAAACATCTTGGAAGTAATTTTCTTAGAGCATTATTGACAGGAGGTGGTGAAAGTGCTATGAAATCTGCCAGAAATCACAAACCTACCAATCAACAAATGTTAGTTGCTTGAAAAAGAGTAAGTAAGGATCAGAGCTATGTCTCAAAAGATAAAAGACAAGAAAACAGAATATGTAGTGCATGAGAAAAAAGAATTCAATTGCAGCCATGATTTTCCAACAACAAACAAAATTTAATCTGAAACCAAACTAGCTCCTTAAAATGGTTTAGTCAAAATAGCAAGTACAAGAGAGGCTACTAACTTGACTTGGACACTTCTGTCCAAGTGCAAGCACAGAAACTACACCTGCTATAGAGTTAAGAATGCTTCTTATGCTTCTTCATTGCTCATTCTCAGGATGAAAACAAACCAGCTGTATTAGGAGTCCAATAGTTAATGTATACATACCTACATAGTTAGAAATGAATAAATTTCCATATTTACATTTCTCTTTCCATGGTGAGCAGATGATAAAATGTATAGTAAAATTCTCCTTTTTCCTTTTCTTTGCCTACCCAACAACTTTTGGCAAATGGTTCCACGCAAATACATTAGTCTGAATGGTTGAAAACTGTTTTCTTCTATCAGTTAAAAAAAACGTCTTAACAGAGAAGGCAGCATTGCTGGATATACTAGAGCTTTCTTTATACTGTTTCTAGATGAAAATGCTTTTTTTTTTTTTTAGCATCATACTGATAGGAAATTACAGCTTCAATCACTGAAGTACAGTAAAGTTTTATACAGCTATAAAGCAGGATGTCATAGAGGTAAAAGTTCTTTCTAAAAGGAAGTGTTTTCAGCCAGCTGATAAAGTTCTAATCTTCAGCTCACTATCTGAAAGTCATTGCTATGAATCAAATGAGTTCAAAATAAAAATAAAACATGGAGAGATGTGAAAGCTATGTCTTCTTTGAATACCATCGAAAATAAAACATACAGAATTTCTCTTTTTCACATTAAGTAAAACTGAGAACTGAGGGGCATAGAGGAGAAAAAAAAAACCCCAACAAACTACATGAAAAGAGGAAGACAAGAAACTACATTACCCTAGCTTGATCCTTGTGACCACTCAAATTCTCTCGTTTTGTAAAATTAATCCAAAACCATCTCTCTCTTGCTGAACTCCTATAACAACACAGATGAAAATATATAAAGAGAAAAATATTTAAGAGTTAATAACGTAAGTATATAAAAATCACTGCACTGTTTTTTCACCACTTCTCAGAATGTTGAAAGAAGAACCAGACACTGACTTAAACTCTTAATTTCTGTTGGGTACATTTATATTGCCAGCAACCCTGAATACGGGAGTGAAAAATGATTGAACTTAATCTTTATTTAAATTTGGAAATGCGACCTTGTATTCTTGATGTCTGGCTGCAGTAATGCTGTTCTGCATTTCTCAACACATTATGGGATTTCCAATGATTCTCACAAAAGTGTCCATCAGGAACCTACTGCAGCTACAGCAGTCCAAAGTACTATGAACAGAAGAGAGTTCAACACTAGATGGCAATATGCTTTTGCAAAATATTTATCTGAGGTGCCTGTAGATAAAGGCAAATATTCTTCAAGCTATTGTACTATTTCTTAGTTCGTGTGTAGGTTTAGACATACAGTTTTTCTTTGGTTTGCACTAAAATAAACTCTCATTTCATGCTATTGTATTTTTCTCATTGTTTGCTTTAAATTAAGTTTAGACAATACTCTGATCCAAGCAGAAGAGATTCACAGTTTAACTGAAAGTATATTATGAATTACTCACTATTTAGTGTGTATGGAAAACATGTGAAGAATCACATGTGGAATGTTGACCAAATCTATCCTGCTTGGCAAACTGTAAATCAAAAGGAAGCTTGTTTTGTGGGCTGCCATTTTCCTTCTACTGATGTAAATCAGAACATGAACCTAACCATGTATATTTAAAACTCAGGATTCCTTTGGGTAGCATTTTTTTCCCATTACCTGAAGCATTAAACTTGCTTATCCACTTTTTGCTCTCATTTCATCAAATAGCTTCTACCAAAGCCCAAGTCTGTTATGCCATTGGAATAGCCTGGATTGTGCTACAGTTATCCAAGGTACTTTGGGTTAAAAAATAAAAGCATTCTGTACTTATGGGTTAAAAAATCAAAGCATTCTGTACTTAGTGTAGGGCTTTTCCCAATTCCTTGGAAAGCTCAGCATGTTATAAATCAAACCAATAAACCTACACTTTGTAAAACTAAACCCACATTATAATTATTAACTAGGCTGCTAAATAATGGGTAGCTTGGCTGTTTCCAAGAATTACCAGTATTTCAAGGTAACATTAATCTGTCTCAGCAGTGGCAGCAGCTCTGAAAGGCCTTGGCCAATTCCCTGCATGATTTTAGGTGCATCTTCCTTTTACTGGCACTTCTTTTTCTATGAAATTGGGTCCTTGAAGCTATTACCACTCCCACACACGACTTATTCTCTGTTCCCTATCCCAAAACAAAACAACAGGGTGATTGCCAGTACAATTTTGTCTGTTTATCATTTTAGCTATTGTCCTCTGGATAGTTTGTCCCATATTTCTGCAAAAGGCAATTTTATGCCTTTTGTGGTCTTTATGGATGTGTCTGTGAAGACAAGCGTGGACAACACAAGAGTATAGCAGGTAAGAAAACGGGATATTATTTGAGGTACCTTGTTCAGGCTGATCAAGATGCCTGACAGAACAAACTCACTGTCACTTCTAAATTAAATGAAAGTTTGAAAATTTTTATTACCCTGATATGCAGTATTTATTTTAGTTTGATTTAAAGTGAGAGAAGGTGGCTATATGACCTAAAGGAAAAATATGTTCTTTGTTTCTAACAGTCATATTGACAGTCAACACAAATTTGCTTGGAAATGCAAGGAGAGCTTTAAAGTAACACCACCACCAGGCAGTCTAGTTAGTATTAATAAACACAGTGTAGTGACATAAAAGCACAGTCATTTGACAGTTTCATTCAGAAAATGTTTGTGGCAATATTTAAATCAATCACCAGCCTCTCAAAAAAACATCTGAAAAAGATTTGAAATGTGCCATGAAAGCCTGCCTATGTCCTAGCTTAAAATGCTTTACTGATTAAAATGAAGAAGAGCAAATATAACCAAAACCTCCAAGAATCCAAAGACCCTGAAGGATGATAACAGCACAAGAACAGAACAGAAAGAGCAAGGGGGAGGAATAGCTCTGAAAGAACAGCTAATTTATTAATTCTTCACTACTAATTCAGGATTTAAGTACCAAAAGGTAAATTATCCACAGGGGTCAATGAAACTGATTACCAGAAAGATACAATATTTATGAGAAATTGTTGGCTTATATTTTACTTCAGCTGGTATTTTTATAAAGGACTTTTTGGTTTTCATTCCAATAGAAAAAAAAAGTTATTGAAAGAACATTTCTTCCCTCCCACATATTTGCATTTCAAATCTTGCAGTGTTGTGCTAGGGCATGATCAGAAATCATTCCAGCTGAGCAGAACAATTGCTTTAATCACAGTTATTGTAGCCTACCTCCAAGTTAAATATAGTCATTAAAATTTAAAGAAAGCAGCAACCCAAACCCCTCAGGTATTCTAAGGTGCACAAGGACAATAGCTTGATGCTTGATTACACACAGGGAGGTTGTTTGGACTGATGTCAGCACCTGCATGAAACACTTCTGCTTTATGCCCAAGCTAGACAGCTGTGGCGATGGCTGGCTGGAAGAAAATGTTCTTTCAGTACGAGTAATAGTTCATCTCCCATTGTCAAAACAACATGATCCTGTTGGTCCACACAACTCATTAGCGAGTCTAAATGCCTAGATAGTGTCAGTGGTGTAAAGGCCTTCATCTCCTAGCCATTTGTTACAAACCTGACTTCTTTCCTGCAGTGGCAGTCTGGTTATGGGATACAGCCAACCATCACACTCAAGCAAGGTTACTTGAATTTGTTCACAGAATTTGGGAAAAAAAGAGAATAATGTACTTTTGCACTGCACAAAATTCAGGCTTTTGACTCACTGATGGCAGAAGACCAAAACAAGCACCACCACTCTGTGGAATATTGCCAGCTAAATCCCTTTGTTCTGATATTATAGTAATCATTTGTTAAAACGAAAGTACCAAACTGCATCTTAATCGGCAGCTCCTCCATGTCAGTGTATTTTATGACCACAAAGTTGATGAATCACACAGAAATGGAGAGAAAGTGCTCACATTTGAGAGGAGAGAGTTCTACAGTCCAGCAAAACTCCAGGTGAAGGTGCTGAGAACATCATCAGTGGAAGAACAGCTGTGTAAACCTCAAGGAAAATATATCTGGAATAATTTCATCAGCTTCCAAAAGTTACTCCATATTTGCATCAGTGTAATGGGTAAGAAGCTGGCCACTGTGCAAAAAAGTAGTTTATTTCAGACATCAAGAGCGCAGCTTTGAATCCAAAGAAAGGGCAATTGCCTAGAACGATAAATGGCCTGAGAACAACCACAGCTGTTTTCCTTACAAGTCCCAACACCAACTGCTGTCTCCTCTTTTCTGCTGCAGCTCAAGCAAGGATCAGAGAATACGGGGTAACAAGTAATGTATTCTGCCAGCAGTAACAAGGACATCATGCATAGTTCTTAAGGGCCCCAGCTACTAGTGAAAATTACTTTATTTGCAGGACAAAGGTGCTCCATTTTGTTCATATTTATAATAAGTCTTAACCCAACTCCTCAAAGCAGCTGGACATGCTTCTAACTCAGTCTGAAAATGTGCAGAAAAGAGTATTATTAAAAGAGTATTATTGCATGCCAGCACTGAAATCATTAACAGAAAATGTGTATCTGATTAGGGCAGAATTCTTTTTGAAGCAGGGGTAATTTGTCCCTGAAGCAAGGCATGGTGACACAACATGCCTTTGTTTTCCCAGCATAAAGGACCAAAGAAGTCCATGTTAAGCATTAGCCAAATAAAGGCAGCTGATTCCTATCTATTTACCTACCAAGCAAGTGGCTTGGAGTTGGATTTTTTTCTTGTTCTGACTGTTAGTTTATTGCAGCCCGAGAAAGGATACCTTCACTTTTCTTCATCGTTTAACCAAAGCATGTAGGCAGGAGACAAAGAAGTACACTGTAAACCAGAGCAAACCTTGAATTCTCCTGACATATGTAGCCTTGATATGACTGGAGCTAAGAAAAGATGAGGAAAAGTCATGGAAGTGGACATGGACATCAAAACTGCAGAAGCCATGGAGTCATGACTTCAACACCAGAGGCTGGAATAACAATCCCACTAAGGAGTTGTTTCATGGAGGCAGAAGAAGGGGAGGCAGGGTGGGAAGGCTGAAATCCTCCTCTGCCTGCCGCCTTCTCCCCACACTAATTCTACACTGGAGTCTTCTTCTAACATGCTTATCACTGTATCTTCAACCAATTCTGACCCTTCTCCATTGTCAATGAAGAAGTAGCATCTCAAGCTGCAAGTCCAATCTTACACTGTGTTTACATACCAAGCAGATTTAACCCTACGCTTAAAAGCTGGGGGAGGGGGTAAGCATCACAGCCTGGAAAGGATTCTTCATATTGCAATTTGGGGGTAGAGGGTCAAATTTTGTTCTTTGGATTAATAAGCTTTCAAATACAGTAATAGCAGTTAAACCATGAAACAACTTTATACCACTGGAGCATTGTTAATGAACATTTACATTCCCTCAACAATGTCAAAGATCCAGCAGCATCTCTTAACACAGTCTTCAAATACCACAGTACAGAACACAACACAAAGCTGTACTTTTACTTGCTTAAGAATATTATGTTTATCATGATCCCATAAATATTTAATCAAGTTTATTGGTAAGATAAAGGCACGTGATCTACATCTCATATATTTTCCTTTGTACTCCCAAGGAAGTGAGAGAGGTACAGTTATTACCTTTATCATTATCTTCTCTTCCACCTTCAGCTGTTGCTTTAACACAGGCTGCAAGGATATTAAAGAAGTAGTTACCTTGACTTTGAAACAGCTATAGTTTTCACACCTCTCACCACCTGCAGCGAGGAATTTCTGCAGGTAAAAGCTGCCCAGAAAGCTCCATCTCCTACTCTCTAGAGTTTCAGTCTCAGGAACACTGGTACATGGCACAGCACACTGTTTCATTCTCCCTTGTGACCTTCAATAGGGAACAGAGTTAATCAACATGGTGTACTTTAAAACTATTTCAGCCCTTTACATGTCTCTTCTCACAGAATTAGAAGCATCAAGATCAGCTCAAAGGAAGCAAGTATCAGCTTTAACACTAATATTTTTTCACATGTCATTAATATTTTTACACCAATATTTACACTAGTATTTTGTCATCCCCACCCAAAGTAAGAGTAATTTCACCTTCCTTGTTACAGAAGTCTCACATAAAATGTGAGGCAATGGATGCCTGAAAAGACGAAAGTTAAATCTTTCTGCTCCTGTTGTAGATCTGCCATCCCTCCTAGACGTATCTACAGTATATGAAGAACCTGAATGGAGCCTTGCAATTCTGAGAACTCGCCTATTTTTTCTGAGTTGGTCTAATTAAAAATCTTGTCTTGCAGAGCAGTGTATTTTAGGAGTAGTGTCTGATGCCATGTTCTCTAGAAAGAGCAAAACACAGACTCTTCAGAGAAATTTTTGAGGTATGACAGCCAGTGGAGGCAAGAAAATGTACAGAGTGTGAATAGCTTTAATCAGTTGACCCGTATCTCCCTGCCAGGTGCCTCCAAAAAAAAAAAAAGGACTTTTCTTTCTCAATAAATGTGGGTAACTCTCCATGTTTTTCTATTTCTAAATGTGTTAAATTTGTCAAGCACGAAAGCAGAAATGAAAGTCTGACCTCCGGATGTTTCACAGAGGTATCTCTTTAGCTCTGACAGATGTGAAAGATAGGATATTGTTACCTCAGGAAGAAGAATTGATCCTTCTAGACAAGTCTATATCTAATAATCAGAAGAAAAGTTTTGTTATGTGCCTTAAACTGTCTTAAGATTATATAATCTTTTTGGGCAGCAACATAATTTCTTTTCAGCAATTTCTCTTAAATTCTTACAGAGAACTTCTGATGACTAAGAAATCACCCTCAATTTTAACATATTAACAGGAATTTCATTAACGCATGAATGGGACTGAACACAGATCAATAACTTGCAAGATCAATCCTGTCTCTTGCTATGGTGTCTCTGAGCTAGATTTTTTTTCTTATATAAAATATACTAGGGAAATGACAGAAACAACTCTTGATATATGCATGCTATAACAGTGAGAGTGTTTGCAGGAAGAGAAATTTGAAAATAAAAAGCTTATCTAATTGTATGAAATTCTGGGGGATAGTTCTAGAAAACAGTGGCACATGCTTTGCAACTAGAGACAGAGTCAGTCTACTGAAGAGATTAAAATTTCATTCATATATCTTTGTATTTTTTGTAATGAATTTAGGCTTATTCCTGCTCCTTTACAACAAAACCTTTTGTTGCTCATTCCCCTACAAACCACGGCCAAATCCAGGGAAAATCCAGAGATTCTTTATAAAAGAACATTTGTTAGCACTGCTCATTCTAGCCTTCTAGTACAAAGTATTCAGAGGATACTGTGAGCACTAGGAATGCAGATGGTTTAGTAGCTCTTTTGCAGACAGTAAGATATCCATAGCATTCTCATATTTGGGAAGGCTGACTGACCCATACTAAATCCTAGCTTAAATGCCTTGCTTAGAAGGCAACCTCTAGCTCTTTACATTCACCGGCCTTGCAAGTGCCAAGGGCAGAAATTAGGGGGCTCAGAGATTTCACTCCATGCTATACATGGGACACAGAAATGCATACAAATGCAAAATACACTTTTCATTTCATTAATTCCCTGAAAAGCACTAACCCTAGAAGGGGAGAGAGCCAGGAGGAGACAAGTTCACAACCCACTCTCGGACTTCACTAAGCAGAACTGACTCCACCCCTCTTAGCCACATATCTACTGCATCGCCACATCCAGCCAGGGACCTTGGTGTGCAAAATAGCTGAAAGCTATCCTCAGGATGAGAGCAAGGCAGCTGGTCTGTGGAATTTGGAGTCTGTGTTTCATGTTCTGCCTTTTCTGCATCTTTCTTCACCAAACAACAGCCAAAAGAAAACTGAAGTTTGTGTCCATAGTAAGTATGGGCAAATGAGATTTCTTCAAAACCTGTCACTTACTGCTCTTCTTGTATTCTAGGGTAGGGAGGAGGGGGCACCTTTTCAAATATGTAAATGTTTTCTGCATATTCAAAATTCTTTATTGCATTGTCCAAAAAACAAATCTCAATTTTAAATAAGATTTCATAATTTTGTCTCCTTTGTGCACTCCTAGATGAACTTTACTTTCTGGATGGATATAGAACGCTTATTTTATAGCACTAAGAGAGAAATAACACAGGATTCTGTTTTAAAATGTAAAAGAGGATTTCACAACTGAATACCAACTATGAAAAACCCTCTTTACAGTGGAAGAGTTTCCACTTTTCCAGTGCTTTCAATGGATTAACATGCAAAATAAATTTCAGTATGTGAAACTCAAACAATTGTACAATGACACTGAACAAGCAACACAGAAACCACTGCTGTGAAACTAATGCTGTTTGCAATAATTATGACGTGTTATTTGTTTGCAGGAAGCCTGAATCTCGTTCTGAACATCACACATGCTTGTAAATCATTTATATCATTTTTGTGCTGCAGTTTTTTGATTTCATTTCTCCTTGCTTGGATTAAGAAACAGAAAAAAAATCTGGTGTTAGAATTTTAGACTTATATGGCACACATCTACAGGAATTATGCTGCAAAGCATATGAAGTAAAGAATTCATCGTAGGAATGAAAAATTCCAACTTATCTGTATAAATACATCTTTTATCTGAAGTGAAATTCCAAAACAGGTTCAGTGTTTTCAGGGTAACAGTTTAGCCTGTATTTACATACTAGATAACACATTTATCACTTCTTGTGTTGAAAAAGCCAACATATGACTTTTAAAGACAAATTTCTGCCAAGTAAGAGAACTTCACAGCAGTCAGCTGCAGAACTGTTATCTCGAATAATAGTTTGGGTTTTTTCCTTCTGAATTCCAACTTAGTCATACCAAAATACTAATGTTCAAATATTTCTGCAAACTTACATGCTTCTGTTTGTTTTCTGTTTATTTAATATTGTCTATACTTCCTAAAATACATAAAACCTCTTTAAAATACAATAGGGTATCCTGTAGTTTTTTTAACTTGCAAAAATTTATTTGAGTTTATTTATTCTCAAACATCAAGAAAAGAAGCAGTTATATTTGTCTAAATAAATCAAACAGGAAATGTAGCTATCTAGACTTAAGGCAAGCACTATCAATATATTCAGCATCTGTCAGATACAGTACTCACTGTCATTGTATATTCCTTGTGACTACACTAATTAGTTATGATCACCACAAAAAAATACCAGTAACACAAAAGCAATTTCATCTATTTTATCAGGTATTTCGCCATGGTGATCATACCCCACAGGAGTTTTTTCCAACTGATAAGCACAAAGACATTGCAAGACAACAGGGATATGGCCAACTTACCAAGGTGGGTTTTTTTACCTGGGCCAAGATACTGAAATATTGGAAGACGGTGTGTTATTTGGGGGTTGGGACTTTGCCTTCATTTGGAGAAAGCCCTTATTAAGTTGCCACTTAAGGACAGCCAAAGAGCTTACTAGGAAACTACAGCAACAGCACTTACTAATTTTAAATGAAAATGAGACATCCTGTTCTGGTTCAGTATCAGCATATGTTGAGATTTTTTTGCAGACTAGGGTCTTCTGGGAGGAGCCAGGCACTGGTGACAATCTCACAGAATCACAGAATCACAGAATGAACTAGATTGGAAAAGACCTTTGAGATCGTCAAGTCCAACCTATGACCTAACACCTCCTCATCAACTAAACCACAGCACTGAGTGCCATGTCCAGTCTTTTTTTAAACACGTCCAGTGACGGTGACTCCACCACCTCCCTGGACAGATGATTCTAGTGCCCTTCACTCTTTCAGTGAAGAAGTTTTTCCTGATGTCTGACCTAAACTTCCCCTGGTGCAGTTTAGGACTGTGTCCTCTCGTTCTGTCGGTTGTTGCCTGGGAGAAGAGACCAACCCCCACCTGGCTACAGCCACCTTTCAGGTAGTTGTAGAGAGTGTTAAGTTCACCTGAGACCATAAGGAAGCTTTAACCATCAGTAGCATAAGGTGGTGGAAGTGCTTACAGACACACCCCTCCCTCAATCTCTGCTGAATAGGAGTGCTTCATTACTCACGAACTGTTAAGATCAGTACTAGCAGAAACTTTTCTTATGCTATGCCCAGGAAAGTTGATTTAAAACTCAGCTATTTTAGTGTGGGCATTTGTGGAATCAGCTGTTGGTAGTAATCAGAAGCAGCTGAGGCAGCCACAGATAGTGTATCTGACATGCTGTGCCTGCCTTGACTGTAGCTTCTACAAGCTGCCATCTCTTACAAATGGAGCAAAGGGTGAAATGTACTATCACACTGTAAGGCAATATTTGGGCACTGGGTGGTTTTAACCCTACTTCTGCTCCCCTCCCATCAGCAGGACCCATTGTGTCCGTGTGCTTGTGCTTCATTCCTTTTTCCCCAAGATACGTTATTTGAATGGAAAAAGCTGCTAGTTATTTGCCCAGCACTCAGAACCAGGTAATCTCCCTGAAGTAGTTTAGAAGTGCCAGATGTCTGGTTGTCCCAGATAAATGGCTACAGTGCATATGGAGGCAGACTGTGAGGTGTGTCTCTGTTAGGCACACACACCTTTATGTCAGTGAGTTTCTCTCCTAGGGAAACTTGCCAGATCTGCACCAAAATCAGAAGAGAACAAACTGCCTGAGTGGTTCCTCTTCCCCACCATTCTTAGGAGGCAAAACTGATCTCCAAAAGCAGAATCAGGTCTGTTTCTGCTCATGTCAACTCCCTTGAAGAAACAGGAGTAACAGACAGGCTTCCTAACTCAGCTGTGACTCAATCATTCCATATAAATGCTATGCAAGCTCAGCAGTCCATGCCAGCTTACTCCAGGTCATGGAAGACTTCAAGACCCAGGTGTCAGAACTTAAAAACATACATATTTGGCAAGCTGGGGCAGAAGTCTAAACCACGCATATACCCTAGGAAACTCTATGCACAATTCCAGCACGAGAAAGAGGTGATCACATGCACACACAGTAGGTCCTGAGTAATTTGGTCTGACCTCAGAGCTGACTTGGCTTTGAGCAGGAGGGTTGGACTAGAGACTTCCTGCAGCCCCTTTCAACCTGAATTATCCTCTGATCCCATGACTTAGAAAATTGCTCTAGGAAGCAATGAGTAATCACTGTACTTGAGATCCCAGTGTACAGTAACGATTACATGAGCAAAGTGGAATATATTTAAATTTAGGCCAGGAAACACCAGGTACAAGTAAAAAGATGACCATATGGAGACTATTACAGGGACACTGTATGTGATTGTGGTGGTGTCACCACCCCTGGGGGTGTTCAAGGAAAGACTGGAAATGGTACTTAGTGCCATGGTCTAGTTGACATGGTGGCATTAGGTCATAGGTTGGACTCAATGATTTCAGAGGTCTTTTTCAACCTAACCGATTCCGTGATTTCTGTGATTCATTTGTCATGTGTTTACAAAATTATGTAGGTAAGTTGAAAGATGTTCAGCTAAGAGCTACTAAAATGTTGGGACTGCAAAACCCATTTTGCTGTGAGGGTAGAGAATTGTCATCAGTTTAACACAGAGATAAACTGACTTGATTCCATTTTATGGATTATTGTTAAACTGTAAATAAGATCTGTTATGGTGAATGTTATTCAAAAGTGTAACAAGATCCAGTGACTGAAAGTTGGGAACATAGACAAGAAGCAAAAATAGAATGTTTCAGACTGTTGATAGTAATCAGCTAGTGCAGCAAAATGCCCGAAGGCTTGGAGGACTTTTACTTCAAGTCTTCTATTCTGAAAAAACTAGATCTTGCCCAGGCTAAAACTGTAGCCTCCATACGGAATCACTGGTGATACTCTATGGAATTCATATCCTGGATGTGTCTTCATGGACAGGTGGCTGCTCTGTCTGCACTCCCAGTTAATCAGCTCTGAGACAGCAGCAGAGTAGAAACTAGACAGATGGTGTTGGAACATCTCTATCCCTGGTTTAAGTCTCACTAGCTCAGATAAACATACACATAGCTTTCGTAGAGCAAAATACAAAACTGCATCCACCAGGAGTCATATCTAACATTATCCAATACTGTACATGCAGCAACTTTACTACTTTTTTCTCATATCTTCTTTCCTACTTCACTTTGGAAAGGAAAAAGGTCTTTATTAAAATAATATCAAATATTACTGCCTTCTTTTTTGGTTGTAGGAATGGATGCATAGCACATTTCTTTAGCCTCTTACACTCTTGTGTTACTTCTACAGCTTGGCATACATCAACAGTATGAGCTTGGCCAGTACATGCGGAGGAGATACTCTCATTTCCTGAGCGCTGCGTACAAGCAGTGTGAGGCAAGTACCGGATCAGGGCAGGAAGATGTTTTTCATGGTTGATAATGGGACTTCCTGGACACATAAGAGACCAAACCTGGTGCAGTTAGAGACAATTTAATACCAGTTGAATTCAGTGTAATTCCAAAGTATCCCTGAAACTGTGGTTCAGTTTTTATTCAGACTGATGGTTAACTGAAAACCATGTGAAAGGGTTTTTAGGCTGCAAATCAGGTTCAACTTCGTCACTGCTGTATGGGAGAGCATCCATGTCAAATACCTCCAATGCTACACTTCCACATGGAATGCAGATCCAACTCAGTTTTCATTTAGGTTCCAGCTTTTCAGTGCATATATGATGTCCCAAAGCCTAGATGGTCAAATAGAGTCAATTTCATGCTTTCTACTAGGATTCCTAAGGTAAATGTTACCATGTTGCAGCTCAGTCATCCAAGAAAATTTTATTCCAGCTTCCGTCTTTCTCCCTCCTCCTTCTTTCTCATAGTCCTTCTTCATGCCACTCCATTTTAATGACAACTTCCTCAGCACAGTTCCAGCCCCTTTTTTTCCTACCAAGAGGAAAATAAAGTAAACCTAATGGTAGAAATTACCTTCCAAAATGTTTCTTTTTTTTTCTTTTTCTTCCTTCAGATTTATGTTCAAAGCACTGACTGCGATCACACACTTATGAGTGCTCAGGCAAGTCTTGCTGGACTGTACCCACCGACAGAGGGTCAGATTTGGAACCCCAGAATCCTTTGGCAGCCAATTCCAGTTCACACAGTGCCACTGTCACATGATAATGTGAGTATAAACTAGGGACATCTGCTGTCCCTTAAACATTAGTCAAGTACACAGGATATGAGATGAAGGTGCAGCAAAAAGTACTCAGTAAAGGCAAT
Organism: Rhagologus leucostigma; assembly: GCA_013397725.1. Classification (NCBI taxonomy): domain Eukaryota; kingdom Metazoa; phylum Chordata; class Aves; order Passeriformes; genus Rhagologus; species Rhagologus leucostigma. The sequence goes on along the minus strand of VZTD01001501.1, from coordinate 2,260,857 downwards.
GAAAAGTACATTGTTACAAGCATTGTGCAGAAAGGCCTAATCTGAACAGAAGCATTGGCAAGTATTTTCACAGCAATGGACTTATATGTCAGAGACACAATCTTAACAAAAGAAGAAGAAAAATAGAAGTACTAGGTATAGGGAAAAAGAGTTAATTTATAATGTGAGTAAATCACTGCAGAAGTAGATTAATCCTAAATTTAATGCTAACATGACTTTCTTTGTGCGAGAAGAGGAAACATACTTAATCTCACTAGTGCTTCAATATTGCTTCGTTCACAGCCAACAGGAAGGACAAAAGAATCATTCTGGGACTTACATTATGGTGAGAATTGAGTCACAGGATTGTTTTTCATGCACTTTGCAGGTCAGTGCATGCACTTTCAGGATTGGTGAAAAAGTAAAAGGGAAAAGGAAGGAGGACTCAGAGCTTTAAGCATGAGTTCATAGGGCAATGTAGTTAACTATCTCCCTTCCTCAACTCCTCACTTTGGCATTGCAAGGAATCCTGTGCACAGCAGCTCTGTAGCCCAGATATACTTGTCCTAGAGGGGAAAGCTGTGCAGCTGACTGGAGCTGGAATCCCCTGTGTGTGGAAAATCTGTGGTAAAAAGTTAGGGAAGATCAGGAGTGTGCAGTGTGAGTCCCAGTTTGAAAGAGCAGGTTTTCACATGTGATGCAAGATAAATCGTGTGGGCTTTACAAGTCTGGTTAACACAGTCTGTGATGATAAGGGAATCAGGTTAGATAGGTTATGGAGCAATGGTTCTCACCTTGGGGTGATGAGAGCACGAAGATGGGAGGTATGGAGACATGTCTTCCTGTTCAAACACACAGCCAGGCACAGAGTCAGGAGCTGCTTCTGACACTGTCACAGGTGGGGATATCTCAGCAGACAGTCAAGAATACCTGGCCAGTATCAACATAGATGTCAAGCTCAGCAAGCAGGTGCTGCACCTCATTCACATCTAGGGGAGTAAGTAAATTTATTCAAACAAATTATAAAGTCATGAACACATGCACATTTTTCATGCTTTTTTCAACTATTTGTGTTTTAGCTCAATTCATCCTTACTACATGAGACCACATGTATCCTACAACACAGAACAAGTGCCCATCATTTATTGGTGAAGTCATGCCTGTTCATGAACCTATGGCCATAATTCAGAAATATTTTCCTATCTTGTGGAATAGATAGACTGTATTTCTGAAAAGACCAGAGAACTGCTGTGAAGGTTTCCAAGCTAATTATCCCTTGAAAACTCTCAAGTTTTTTTAAAAGTTCTTTTAACATTGGGACTATATAGATGGAGCTACATTACTGGAAAAAGGACAAAAAGCACATTAGAGCAAAGCACTAATAATACCTCAGTGTCAAATTTTAACTTTTGTTTAGAATTTAACACAGAAAACAAGAAAAAACTCAATTTAGCTTACATAAATGAAATAACAAGTTCTTATGTTATTCCAGTCACATGTAACCTTTAACCTTCATATGTCTTAGATTAATGAAAGACAAAACCGAGTTATAGAAAGTTCACAAGTTTCTACAATTTAGCTGAACTAAATGAAACTGTGTTAAAAACACTCAATACAGCTGAGTACGCACAAAGACTCCTATTGCAGTCCAGCTGCTGCTTGGCAATTTGTTGTAAAAATGTGATGGTGTGTTTAAAGAAAGACTGAACACAATGAATGAAATCATCCCTGGAGAAGCTAAGAACAAAGGAGTTCATGAGGGCTTGTCTTAGTCTTCTGTCAAAGGACAAATTTCATCTTGTGTAAATGAATCCTTTAACTTTGAACTACTGCAGCTATTACTCCTCTGTACATTTAAAGATGATTTTGTACATAGTCATCAGTATGACTCCTAGAGTCCTGAAGATAAATACCCTGGAAACTACATTCTCAAATTATTTTTCAGCTTGTCCTAACTAGTGCAGCCAATCAGAACAGCAATCTTGCAAGGGTATATTGAATTGCAGAACAAGATGCACCTTGCCTAACTAGGGTTTTGCAATTTTCTTTCCAGTTGCTTTACCTACCTTTCTCACACTGCCCAAAATACAAGGAGCTTCTGAGAGAAACCTTTGCAACAAGGGATTTCCAAAGGCAATTCAAGCACTACAAGGTAAAGTTTTTTCAGTTCTGGAAATCCAGCTAAAGTGTACCATTTCTTCAACATTATCTAACAAGTAGGTTTAGAAAATAGCAGTTAATATGCTCCTTTCAGATCTCTAATCTTCACAGTGGGTGCAGAAAACATACCCAAAAACCAATTAATTACAACACCACAGATCCAGGTGGACTGGGTTATTCCCAACAATTGAAAATGGTAAGTCATAGAAAAAATAAATAATTGACCTACTTGCAAAAACTTAAAAAACTCAGATAAAATCAGTGCCAATGCCTCTCAAATTATTCCAATACCCCTCTCTGTTTAATCCCATGTAAAGCAACTCCTCTGACATCTCTGCCTATGAAAGTCTGTGAGTTCAGATTTGTTTTCTCAGCTCGATTCCTCAGAATTTCTATAAGTCTCAGTGTTTTCCTCAAGTACCTATTCGTGTTTCCCACCCAAAATCTTAATTCAAGTGTACTCCTATGTTTTGTGCTTGTCTTTATATGGTATCCTTTTCTTTCTCTCTCCACTATCAAAATCTTTGCATGAGTATATAATCACATGTTTATTCTGCTGCAACCTTCTTCTCCACATGTGCATTCAAAAGGACACTATGAACCTCACCTGTTTTTCTGTTATCTTTCACTACTGACCTCAATCATCCATCTGCTGCTCTGCATCTGGGTATTACATGCAAGTAAATCACAATTCCCATTTTATCAAATTTACATCATACCTCTCATTCTCCTGAGTACCAGTATCAGAATAATTCTGTTTATCACACATCTTTTAAGCACTTCTTGGATTTCTGCCAGACTTCTTCATCTATATCTGTGTTCCCTCTACTTCCTTCTAAACATTTCCACCAAGCATAAACAATCACCATACTTCAAATCTGAGCTAACATCACCAACCTTGTCTTGATGAATAGGCCAGATTCGCTTACATCTAGACAATGGTTCATTGCTTAAATGCAAAGTGCAAAGATTGTCTTCTTTCTAAAAATTCCTATGTACTAGTTTGGCAGTGTGTAGAAATCATGTAAAAGGGCCCTCAGTACCACAAGTTTGGGGTTTTTTTTGTATTCCAGCCATTTCTGAAGTTTTTAGCCACTCATACAGGATACCCATTGAAGAAGTTGAACACTGAAAGGATTTGGAAGCTCTCTGACACTTTACAACATGAGGTAAATAGAATCATAAAATCATTTGGGTTGGAAAAGACCCTTAAGATCTTTGATTCCAATAGAAATTCCTACCCCTCTTTCAACCCCCTATTTTTCTCGGGTTTATTTTTTTATTGTAAGACATAAAAAGATGGTAGATCTGTGCTTCAAAATTTTTTTAACCATAGACTATTTTCAGCTTCTCCAGAAACGCTCACCTAACATCAAACTTACAGCTGGAAATCCTGTGAATACACTAAGTGTGAGGGTGCTCTGGGTCATCCACCACCATAAGGAACACAAACCAATGGCCTATCATATTCGAGATCCTGTCAGTGGCTGCATATGGAGAATTAGGCACAAGCATAACTTTGGATAAAATTGTCTTGTTACCCCTCCAGACCCCACTAGGAGATACACAGGGATAAAATATATTGCTGCCAAAGAAACATAAGCATCCTTCCATGAAGATTTTATGCAAATCGTATAAACAAAAGAAGTCATCATTTGTACACAGCCAGTAGTGGACAAAGTATTTTCAGGAACTAAGCAGTCACTGGAATGACACAAATGGCTATTTGTGCAAGTTTGGGAGCTGGTTCTAAGCAAAGGTACCAGGCGTATCACAAAAAAGCATGGATTTTATAACAAAAAGGGGTATTGTGGTGCCAAACTGGCATGTGTATCTGGGTCCCACAGTCAGGAAACTTCATGATTTGAAAAAATCCTGACTGCCCTTAATATAGCAAGAAGTCCCACTTCAAAGTCTAGACTTAACTCAGCTGACGCAAGTGAAAATTGCAGAGTCCTGTGTTAAAAAGTTATTGTTGAAGGCAGCTTCTGCTACCCTTTAATGCATAACTATTTATAAACTTAAATATTAATGATAAATTGGTCATCAGTACTGGGATATTAGTGAGGCAGTTTTAAGGTGGATTTCAGAAGCAACACGTAATATTTGAGTGTGATGCTAATGAGTTTGCCTTCATTCCTGCAGTTTTTGCAAAAGTCCAACTTTGGTCAAAGCAGACTTGAATAGAATGTTAGCCAGGGCCTTAAGTTAAATGAAATGTTAATGTGTTGGGACATCTCACTGTGATTTCAGTGAGTTCACTCTTCCATGTTTTCCAAGCGCAGGACCACAATTTTCTATTTCAATATTTAAATCATACTGAGAACCTATGTCACCAGACTAATATGCAAAATCCACAACTCCCATCAAGAATCTAGCTAAACACTGGAATAAAAAAACAAAACCCAAAACCAAAAACCACAGGCTTTTACTTCTAGTTTTAGATTTGATGAGCCTTGGTCTTTCATACTACTGACTGAGGACTCTGGGGGTATCAATTAAGACATCTGCCATAAAAGCCTCTTTCATTTTTCAAGCATACAGAGAGAGCATACAGAGAGTCCTCGCATAATTTTAAAAATACAGTTCATGAAACGACAGTAGCACACATCTCTCTGTATTTGTTGCTTTCAGCTAAGTGTCATCTGACTTTCAGGTAACCTGGAGACCAAGGTGTTTGCTTGCCTACAGACTGTCTTAAATAGCATGCAACCAGCCAATTCTTTTCTCAAGACATAAATCACATTTGTTAAAAGAGAAATGGGTAACATTGTGATGTGAGCTGGTTTAACCTAGCACGTTCTATTGTTTTCTTGTTTAAACAAACCCTTAAAGTGGTTGACATTTTCCTTTGAGCTCACTTGTTACAAGAACACTCCTTTTGGTGAGCTCAGTCCAAAGGTTACATTGCTCTAAAGGAAAGTTACAGACCTTGTATAAACAGGAATTCAGGGTAATGCAAACCAGGAGTGTTGTGATTATCTTCCCTTCTCACAGTTGTGATCACTAATATACCTTGGACTGCATCCCCAAGAAAAGACTAATCCGTTCCACTTTAGCTTGAGGACTGTGACAGTATCCAATAGACCATAGTAGGTATTCATTTATATCTCATCTCTGTACAACTACCCCATACTTGGGTACATCCGTACTACAGCTACACATATTCCTACTCGATCTCTGTATTCCATCTGAGAGGAACCAGTCCTTAAAATCCTGATGTTTATATAGGATTTGTTTCAGTAAAGATATATCCCAGTACATGACTGAAAAAGTCATATAGTGATTTTTTTTCACCTGACAACATAAATAATGCCCATTGCTTTATGCATAATTTTTAGTATTATATTTCCTCTTCTTGTTGAACACTGCCCTTCAAATTTCTTTTAAGCACTATGATGCTATAAATAGGAACGCTACAGCTGTCTAAATGCAAAATACAGTCATCATTTTATTACAAGAAAATGTTACTGGAGTGAAACATACAGAATTTTTTCTGAGAAGCATTTTGTGCCAGAATAAATAACAGTTAGCAGTAGGAATCAGTAAGAAAATCACCATGTTTTCTTTCTTCACTGTAGGATATTAACAATTACACTTTACCTGTTTGGGCTACTCATGGTGTCAGGACCAAGCTGATAAAGCTCTCAGAATTGTTATTGCAGGCGGAATTTGGGTTCCACAAAGAGATACAAAAATCACGTTTGCAGGGAGGTAAGCTGAATTCTTACCCCATTTAAAACCAAAAGCAGGATGGGAAAGAAGGAAGGGTATATGACAAACATTGCTGCTGATTCCATAGTAGAATGGTGAAAAATGCCATTATCTGGATATTGGTGGTCAGCACTGAAAGACTTTGATTAATGGGGAGGGACATGGTGAGGATATGAATCATTAGTATCCTAATCTAACATTACAATGGAGATATCATTTAGATTACACTGTATGAGAAATTCAAAGTAATCTACAGATTCTTGTTGAACTGAATCAAGTCTGAATTTAGTGTAAGCCACTATGTGTAACTTACTTTAAAAAATGTTATTTGTAGTAATGTCTAGAATGGCGCCTAGCATTTGGTGCCTAGAATGGTGTCTAGACTTTGTTGCCTAGCAGTCTTCATATTCCACTACTGAGAGTCCTAAAATGAAGTTACTAAACTGCTTCTAAACCTTACTTCGCTCAGAAAACAATGGCTGGAATTTGAAAATATTTTATACCTTTTTAATCACTCATTCTCCTCCATTCATCCACTGTCATCTTTTGAGCTTCCTTTTTGTTTTAGATGGATAGTGTACAGTCAGGATCTGTGAGGTACAAAGACAAACATATAAGCATGAATCAATTTGTTGCATTTTTGAAGCTCCAATTTTCAAAATTTAGCACAAAGTTCAGACCTCTGCCCTTGCTTTACTAATAATTGCTATTAAAAATGTGCCAGTGGCTAAAGACTAATTTTTTCTAATTCTGCTAGCCTGTACAGTTCTCCTTTCAGGATTTTAATTTGTGGAGATGCTAACCTTATATTAACATACTAGCACAGCCACTGATTTAATTCAAGTAGTTTGTCTTACAACTTTTCAGCAGTTAACATTAACAAAATACAGACAACCACACAATTTATAAAGCCCCAGAGTCCAGAGGATATGCTCTTTCTTTTTTCTCTGGAAAGCAAGAAATCAATCAAGCTACACACACAGCAGGGTAGTATTCATTACTGTGCTCTTCTTGCACTGTTCTGCTGGCACGAAGCAGCTGTGAATGCACCGTTTGAAGCTGTTGAGGCTGTTAGGGATCCCCAAAACATTTTACACAGAAGTAAAATAGGCCCTCTGTTCATTTGAAAGAAACTGTCACTATTAATCAAGGCACTCTGCACAAATTACTGATTAAGTCAGTTGAATAAATCTGGTGCATTTAGTGACAGATTGCTAAAATGGAAACAATCAATACAGATGTTAACACAAGCATCTCTCTCATGGTCACTGCTTCCCCATTTTCTTTCAGGTATTCTTTTAAAAACTATTCTAAAGCATATCTCAGATGCTAGAAAGCCTTCACACCATCAAAAAATGGTTATGTATTCCACGGTGAGTGCTTTCTGTTCCTCTCGCGTTTCCTTTCTGCAGTTATTAAATGCAGTGAAAGCCATGAAATTTTATTTCCTTATTTTCATGAAATACAGCTACTAGCATTTTTTTATTTGGTTAACCTTAAATATCTTTGGGTTTTTCAAATTTTTTAATGAACAGATAGTACTTTGAAACCTGAAGCGTTCCATTTTCCATCTCATGTCATGGTTTTTATTGTAATAATGTTTTGATTGAGCAGAGAACTGGAAAAACCATGCCTCATGTTTTATTAAACCTGGATCACAAAGTTAATTTAAAACAAAATCTCCTTCTTCCTGTATCTTTGCCAAGTGAAAATGGGAAAAAGAAAGAAAAAAATTAGGTTACAGTTATTTTAGAAGACCCTACGAAGGCAGTTACTCAATTGTCATCTTTTATTTTTGTTTAGAATGCACAAATGCTGTCATTGGAGGAGGAAATTTTTTGATTGCTCTCGGTAAAAATCTCCTGTTTCTAAACTGCAGTAGTATTATGACATATTGGGTATATATCAGCTAAAGATCTTACTGAACTGATCTCAAATACTGTTCACTTAACAGGCAAAACCACTAGTTCTTTTTAAAAGAAGTTTTAACAGCTCCTATTAACTTTGGTAAGAGCTGCAAGTGACTAAGACTTCTTAAATATTTACATATTTGTATACTTTATACATGCAGCATGTCAGTTTATATAGCCATAAAGGGACAATATTTGCTCAACAGTGCAGTGGGTATGACTATTAATGAGGCCACACAAGTAATGCTGGAAATATTGTTAAATAATAGGCTCATGCAATCATTTTCAATAGACCTTTAATTAAAGGTTTCTTCTGTTCACAGCATGCAGCTACGATTGCTGCCTTACAGATGGCACTCAATGTCTTCAATGGGAAATTGCCTCCTTACAGTGCCTGCCATTTTTTTGAACTTTACCAGGAAAAAAATGGGCAAGTATCAGCAAGCTAGACTGTTAATACGTACTTTCTCTAAAAAGGAATTTTCTGATACCCCAGGCTAATTAAATTGGATATGTGAGGCTCACTATTCAGGAAACTATTACACATTGATTTTAATCATTGTAATTGGATTCAGTTTAGTAGTCAGTAGCAGAATAAGCCCGAAAAAACACATATATATATAAAAAACAGTTACGAGAGGTTTTACTCCATCCTTTTTCTCTATTAAACTCCTTGACAAAGATAGCAAACTACATGCAAATTGGTGTTGATCCCCTACTGTTTAAAAAGTTCTCTTCAGAGTACTAATTGTATTAGTAAATCATAAACATATTAACAACCAGACAAACAAGCTGGCTAAAAGTTTGTCCGCAAGTACGATAACTGCAACATGGAAAGGCTGTGTGGTTTTGCATGCCTAATTTTGTTTTGACACTTCTGTATTCTGAAACAGGCAATACACCATAGAAATGTACTATCGGAACAATTCTTCGAGAGAGCCTCACCCGCTCACTCTCCCTGGCTGCAAATTTCGCTGTCCCCTGGAGAGGTTTAGTCATCTGGTCTCTCCCATCCTCGTACACTATTGGACAAGAGAATGTAGAATGTAGGACATCAAAAGAGGTAAGCTAAGTGCTTTGGGCACATGTCCCCAAAAGTAAAGTCAGGATTCCATCTTCAGCCAACAACTCATTTGAAGTGACAATCATTTTCGTAAGGGTCTGGTCTGAAATGAAAAATACGCAGATCTGGGAGAAGAGAATTGCACCCCTGGCTGTCATTTCTACTCCATTAATGCATTTATATATTCCAGCCCAACTTTCTGCTGAAATGAAATCAAGGCTGATCAGACTTTAGGGTACTGTTTTTCATATGGGGTTTTTCAGTTTGTTTTGTTTTAGTACTGTCAAAAAGACCTTCAGTTATGGAGGAAGTACATGTAAATGCACTGACTTACACCAGTTACCTTATCTTCTCTAACTGCAGAATATTTGTCTAAGATCATTAACAACAATTAACAATTATGCATTATCTTGATTTTAGCAGGCATTCAGAGATCAAAACAGATGAATATTGAACAGTATACCAGATTGGTTCTTACCAGAATGTCAAATGCAGACAGACACACATTGGCATACTAACTCATTCCCTCATAGGTTGTCTGTATCACCATATTAGGATGTTTAAATTTCCATTTTGGCCACTGATGATATTTAGTTTTGCAGAATGAGGGAACAGGAAGGCAGAAAATGACATTGTCTGTCTTTTATCTAGCTCTATGTTACTTAAGGGAAATGAAAAGCTAAGAAACCCCACTTTTTTAATGATCAAATATTGTACCCAACACTAAAAAATCCCATATGGCTTTCTGAATCACTGATCTCAAGAAGAATTTGAATTGTCAGAGATTATAAGAATGCAGACCAGCCAACTCATCTGGTTGAAAATAATTTCCTGTTAAATTTCTTGAATCCATTAACAGAGTGGAGATAGTCTAGCCAGAATGAATGAAAAATTAGCAAGTAATGATTCACTAAACAAACTTCTTCACCATATTCATTGCTCACAAATTTTCAGGAAACATATCAGGAAATTACCACATTTAATTGCAAAAAGTAATTTGGCAGAGGAAGGGGGAGGTTGTTTCTGATGAGGGTTTTTTTCAGCCACACTACTTATACAGTCATAGAAGATAATGATAAATACTTCATGTTTATACTGTGGTACTTAGTAATCTAAGTTTTGTGGAAATTAATCCCCCTCCTTCACAAAGCAAACTGTATAACTGACCAGCTAAATAAATGAAAAAAAATCCAACATATATCAAAATTTTACAATAATAAAGACACAAATACTTAGTCTTTAACACAAAGGCTGTACTTTGTTTCAATCCTCAAATTTTGTTGAAGCAGAAGGCAGAGGGCGTTCAGGCATTTTACACCAAATCCAGCATCACTGCTTTCACTAGCAATCCTGAGTGCTGAAAACACATATGGACCACAAAAGAGGTTACGACCAAACCTGATACTCCAATGAAAATATTTTCTGTATTGTCATATCAAAATTTGACACTTTCCACTATTTTATCCTCGTTCAGAATGGTCCTTTTGGAGCCAGATCCTAATTTTTTGGACTCATTTAGGAAACATTAATTTTGCTTTTCCTGCAGGCAGTTTTAAACTCACTGCTGTACATGAGTGGCCCTTGGGAAAAGGCCATGGCACACTGATCCACGGGCTGCACAATGCAGCACGCTGACAGACTGCCCTGTGCTGAACCACTGTGCACTACCAATTCTCAGTGAATGCAGACAGCTTGGAACAGGAAGCTAAGTTGAGGAGAAGAGTTATGCAAAGAATTTAAAGGTCACAATTACACTTGACATACACAGCTGCAAAATCCCTGATTTCAGCTGTTTCGAACTTTGTAAAAAATCATCTCAACTATTGTTCTTTGCTAATGCATATGTTATTAATTTGATTATACATGCACGAGAGCATTTTATGAAGTCCATAGATGTGACTTTTAAAAAAATAAAATCCAGGAGTGTGACTGAGCTCGAAAGTGTAATTTATATAGACAGGTATTCTACAGGGAGACACCAGTTCACAAACATACAGATATTTCTATAAAAAGCTTAACTGAAGTTTTATGGAGAGGATTTATGTCTCCACTACAAGGAAATAAAGGGTTAGGCAAGTATTGTTATTACAGGTCAAACAATACAATAGCAGTATTTGAGGGTGGTTTAAATCACGTTTAAGTTCCTCCACATCTCGATGACCATAGGGTGGAACATAGGAAATTAATAAAGCTCAGCATATATGGGAAGGAGGTAAAACTGTGAGCTCCTCCTGTGCTCTTTTTGCTGCTCAGGAAGATTTCAGCATGGATTGACTCAGTGTTTCAACAGACTTTTCCTAATCCCGTTAAAATGGGAGCAAATGCATTAACTCCTCTCCACTTAGTCTGAACTGCCTACTTGTTGAGGTACTACTAACATGTTTTTGGAGAATGCCATATGCTAAGAATGCATTTCTCTTTTTGTCTTACCTTTAGGTGTTCACTCCATTATCTTCAGTGTGATTCGCTTTATGAAAGAACTCTTCCCACACTGTGATGTGACTGTGGTCCAACATTTCTCATTAAATGTCATCAGCATGACCAACTGAGTCTCCTGATCTCTATCAAAAGAAAACATTCCTTAGTACTACAAACAAAAAGTATAGAAAGCAGGGACTTTTCCTTCATGAATATTTGCTTTACTTTATCATCTGGTAAAACCCAAGTGCAATACGAAACCAGAGGAATTTTTCAAGACCTATTCTTTCCAATGGGACTTTGTCAGAACTAATTCAACTATGTAATTATAGATAGAGTGTTTTGAGGAGCTATAGCCTTGATTTACAGCTAAATTGGAAAATATTTCTGAAGGAGTGTTGCCCTGTTTTGAAGAATGAGGCACAAACTTCCAGAATTGGTGACAGAAGCAATGCTTCAAACAGAGACCCTAAAAGGAGGAGTTATTCCACTGTCCTTAGACTTTATTTTATTCAAGAAGTAATGAATCATTTTACACAAACAGATCTCAGAAGCCACAAGAATCAGGATAATGTCCGCTTACTTACCTAAGAGATGTCTTTCTTCTTCTTTTCTCTGCCTTTTACATGCACAAATATCCCATCTCTACATAGAAAGAAGATGAGACTTATGGAAAACTTGGACTGTGAATCTAGACCTAAAAGGAGCCTACAAACAGCCAGGCTAGCTACCATGAAGACCTAGCAACAACTGATCGACCCAACAAGGCTTTCAGATATTCTTTCCAAAAGGACAGCAAGGCCAAGTGTTAATTTTGGAAGAAAAATAATTTTTGGTTTAAAATAGCTTTTCTAACACCTTCCTTTTGTTATGTTACTTTGTATACTCTGATCTGATCATGTAAAGTCTGTGTTCCTGGGAAATCTGTAAGTAGATGCTGTTCTTGACATGAACAACAAAACAGCAATACAAAATAAAAAAATTCAGAGCTGCCTGCTCATTAAAACACGCAGAACATGCTGGGCAATCCTTCACTAGTTATGTTGCAAAAGCATCTTGTGTTCTTACTGCAAAAGCTGGATCAGAACAACCAGATGCAACTCACTTCTGAAAACAGTGGACATGTCTTTGCTTGAAGAACTAGGAATTCTTACTTTTTATTTTCTCACAGTGGACAGCAGCTTTTGTCAACAGTCTTATTGCTCACAGGCCATTTCAAAAAGAACCAGAGTAATAGTTCAGATGAAGTAAATTTTGCCTTTCTGGCTTCCTCTCCTCAGACCAGGCTTTTAAAATGGATGCTAAGCCTATGAAAAGTATATTCTTTACAGCATAAGCAGGTAATTGCCACTCCACAAGCTACAAATTAATCAAAATAATAAAAAGATCCCTTTTCCTTCCAACAAGAACCCAAGTTTCAGAATTCACACTGTAAAAGCCTATTCTCTTCTCATCAGGTCCCAAGTAACAACTTCTGTGCTTCTTAAGCCACCATAGGAAATATGGTTCATCAGGAAAGCTGTAGTCAGATTTCTAGTCAAAAAATGCAACTCTTTTTACCATAGCATCCAAACAATGGTAAAAATGTTTTTTGACGTGAGACAACCAGTTCTACCTGCTTCTTAATGCAAAGAAGAGCAAGCTTGTTTATTGTGTATTACCTTAATGTCCCATAATGGACACCAGAAGAAAGTCTTCCTAGGTCTGGCAGCCCTCACAGGAAAGTTAGTGCAAGCTCTTTAACAAAGTTATTTATCTCAAAACTACGCTGATCATCACACCTCCCTTCCTAAGAAGTAATTTTAAAAAACCTGCTAGACGAAAGCAAATAGAAAGGAAAAGCCAAGACTCCATCTTTATCTGTGTTAGACTTCTAACAGATTGTAGCTTTGGCTGTCAAAACCAAATTTCTAGGCACTTTCTCTTCTCAACCTGTTCCTGTTTCTTCTTTTTCTGAACTTGTGCCAATTTGTGGTGCTTGAGTTGCTTTTAATGTTTTGTTTGCCAGATGTTTAGAAGTGAAAGTTCAAGAGCTGTAAAGGGTGTTTCATGCTTCTCCCACCAAAGGTAAGGGTAACTTTTCTGTTGGTTTCCTAGACTGGACAAGGCTTACACAGAAAATGTGATAGAGACCTGAGAGATTCTTCATTATTCTCTTTAGTCTCCAGTTCCCAGTTCCTCCCCTCCTTCCTAATCGAAATCTATGTCTCAAAAACTTTCAGAACTGCATGAAGACCCTTTGTGCCACAGATTTGTCTGGTATGGGGGATCATGGACTTGGATGGACCCTGGCCTTAGCACTTCAATTCCGTATGGAAGTGCATCCTATGTGAGGTCACTGCTTATAGTACAACAACGTAAGGTCTCCCTTTTCCATGTTCAGACAATATGTTCTTCCATGCTGCATGCCTCAGTGAATAATATGATTTCTGAATAATGTGATTTTCTTGAATAATGTGATTTCTGCTGAGCAAAAATAAATTTCAAATTTAATTCACAAATTAAGACATTTCTAAATTATTTTATTCCCCCTGATGCCTTGAGTGGCTACCTAGAAACAGAGACTAGACAGGAGTAAGGGAATAAAGGTAGGTATTTATTTGAAAGGCCTTCAAAGGTACACCCTGGGGAGCCAGAGGCTACTTCCAAAATGGACCCCAAGATGGGCGATGTGTCACGAGTTCTTCACACTTTTATAGGTTTGGTCCATTTGCATATCAGCATAAATTTGCCAATTAAAACTTTAGCTAATGATGTAATTTCTTCAATTTCTTCACCTCTCTCGCGGCCCTAGTTTACACCTTTTGGACCTAGGACAATCTGAGTGTCCTTGAATAGCAAGCTCCGAGAGGCTTTCTGGTCTAAGAGAGCAGCTAATAAACCACAAGAACTTTCAGAGTTACACACTAGGCAATATAGGATTTGAAAAATATAAAAGTTAAAACCTAAGGCATCACCCCTACCCCTACTGAACAGAAACCTCGTCACGCACATTCTTTGTAATGTTTTTTGTTCTTAAGACTGTCACTGTAGAAACACAGAAAGGAAGATTTCCTTTATACCTTGGTAACTCTGAGGGAAAATAAGCATCAGTGTTTATAAAGGCTGAAACATAAAGCCCAGATCTTATTATAGGAATATAAATTGGGATGTCAGTGAATGAATAATAAACGGTTTTAAATTATGTTTTCCTACAACTTCACCACCTGACTTCATTTAAAAATCTGTCCTACAGTCTTTTGCAGGCATGAAGTCATAAACAGGTTTGCTTCAGTTCCTCTTAAAGAAGTGAGTCAAAATGAGTAAAAATCCCACACAGTTTGGCTTTGGAATTATTTTGATTATTTCTTTTTTAAATATGTTGCAAAAGCAGAATCACCAGGATATGCAACTCCCTCTCTTCTTTCACTAACAATGCTTAGACAGACCAGTCACATTTTAAAGAAGACTTGCTAATAATACAATAACCTGAATAGTCATAGATGCTGTAATAGAGGTGGATATAACTTGTGATCATTATTTTTACTTTCATATGCTGAAGCAGTGTCAGCAAAATGGGGAATGAACAACACAAAAGCAACAGTAATTTTGTGCTGCCTGGGAAAGGTGGCACTGGACAGTCTGAACTATCGTTTTCATTCATTTCATCATCTCGTTTTCTCTTTGGTTTATTTACTGAGCTGACTGATTATCAAAAATTAATGAAAGAAAAAAACCCAAAATAATCCAAACTCTGCATAATTCAGATCAAATTAATCTACAAATTTAGATTTGCTTCATGGTAGTACGAGAAGTAGGTTTTCCTTCTTTTTATTTAATGTTTATAGTACTCATCCAAGATGTGGCAGACAAAAGTTCAAATCCCTCCTTTAGCAAAATGATTTGACTTCACCTCTTCCAGAAATATAAAAGACCACCAAACTGCAGAAGTTTCACACAGGAAAGAGAAGAGGAATAGTGCTTTCTGTCTCTTTCTTATTTGCTGTTCACTTTGTTGTTTGCAAAAACCTGCAAATTAGGTTTCCTGTGTCTCAGGCAAACATCTTAATCTCATAAAACCAAAGTGTCTGTAACCAAGTGCATATTACAAACTTGGGACAACTAAGAAATTATTAGAAGACAGTGAATAGATGCTTTCTTCCCCCCACCTGCCTTAGATTAGTAACTTTGGGTTTAGGGCATTTTTTCCTGTAGTGTAAGATATAGGTTCATGTTCTGTCAGCAGTATAAGTAAGTGAATACTTGCTTTGTCACAAGTTAACTCTTTCGTCCCTTCCCACTCCCCACAATTGGGTAAAAACACCCCAACACAGGACTGCAAGACAGTCTCGTTTTTCTGGTGTTTCACAATAGTGCTTGGAAAATGTGTCACTTTGTTTACTGAAACCAAATTTTTTTCTTTTCTTTCCCTTTTTCTGCTCAAAAAAAGCTTGAAAAAAAAAAAGACTGGAGATAATGCCAAGCTATGCTAAGTGCTAATCTGCACATGCAGAGAGTAACAGGACCTGAGCTGTTTCCCTATGTGAGCAGCCTGGTCCATGAGTGCTGGCAGCAGTTTCATACCTGATGCCTTGACTGCAATGATTTCCACCCTTTCAGGGTGCAGGTTGTGCTCCACCAGCAGTGGTTACCTCAAGTAACCCTTGTGTACAACTAAGCACAGGTTCTTTTGCAACCAGGCCACTTCAAAGTAAATCAAGCTATGCTTCAGCAAGCCTTTAAGATAGGTATGTGCACTTAAAATGGATAATTGTGTTTACGTTAATTCTACTTAATGCCATAATGTCATAATTAGAACTTATGACAATAAGCCAAATTAACATAAATGTGATTTAAATTGTTTAGGTTCACTTGCATTATAATGCTTCAACAATTGCAAATAGATTAAGAAGGATTTTTTTTTATTATTATTTTGAAGCAGCTTTTCCTGAAGAGTGCCAGGATTTAGTTGCTGCAGAATATGACAAGTTTATAGCTGCCAAATGCCCAGCAGAAATGGAGATAATTCAAGACAGGCAAGAAAATTTCCTAATTAAATACATGCTACCAACATACTTAGAGATTGCATACAGAATTCCTACATGACCCTATCTTAACCAGTATGGCACACAAATGGGGATATTTTTCCATTATGGAATGTGTAGACATTTACTTAAGTTGTTGTGGTACCTATTCTTTTGAGCATAAAATACTCTCTCTAGCAAAGTATACATGCCAAAGGGAAGAGTGAAGCCACAAAAATCACTACTAGTTATCATATGCCTGGTCTTGTGTTGAAGTATCATTTTTCAAGAGACCTTAGCAAAGATTTTTTATAAAATGTGGTTGTTATGTATTTTCAAACATTCTTGAATGATGCCATCAAGAATCCCACCCCCCACACAAAAAAATTGAGTTCCAGTCCTAAAGTGAAGTCATTGTAATGGTTCCATAATAGTGAGACTTCAGCAGTCATAGTCACTCATCAGTGAAACACAATAAACCAGCAAATTTTATAAAAGCTAGTCAGTTATGAATTTCATGGTAAGGTCTCAAGAAGGACAAGAAAAGATTCCTAGAGCCAACAGTGATCTCTGTTCAAATATCTTAGGAACCACCCATTATATAGATTAAAAAAGCAGAACATCCATTCTTGATTTTTGAGGCATATTGAGGTATTCTAAAGAAAGTATATTTTATGACCTGCACTCTTAAATAATGGAAGAAGATGATCAGCTCATGTTTGTTTTCATAAAGACAACATATTATATATTTATGAAGTATAGATTACTCTCATACACCTTCTGCATAAGCAAAAATCACACCAGGAGAGATCAAAAAGGAGGGTGGGGACATAGCTGTGGAGGAAGAAAGAAGTCCAACTGCTGAAAACTAGGAATGGACTGAGAAGACAGACGGAAAAGTTTGGGAGCTGTGGTACTTCTCCCTTCCTGACCCATCCATCAGACAAAGTGGATACATTCACACAACGCAGAGGAGAGAACACCTGAGGCTTAGTGGGCTTTAGGGCCCTAAAGATGGAATTTCTGGTAAACGGTAAAATACCTGTTGTAGCAAATACTGCTGCAGAGAGCTCAGCAGAAGACCCTGAGACAGGTTTGGGTGTGACAGGAATGGAATGACAATACACAAAGGACCTAAAGTTTAAGCATTTAAAGAACTCTACTTACAGATCTCTGCAAACTAACTCATTTACTCACAAAATGCTTATGAAATCAAGTCTACAAGTGTAGTTATTCTTACTTTATAGAGAGGAAGTCAACAGAGGCAAGCTGAGCAATCTTCTTAAAGCCAGTGAGCTACTGTCAGAAAGAGTACTCTTAATCAGTAACAATAAAAATGTGAGCTCCAGGGCTTGTTCACAAAAAATTTTTTAGAGATTGGAGGCCAAAAAAGATAAGCAGTTCCAAAGTGGAAGTAAAGGAATACTCCAAGGGAAAAGAAAAATAACACACAAATTGAAGAGCAAATAACTGCCCAGCAAGGGTCTTAAAGAGCATACCTGTCACAAGATTTATTCAAGTATTTTATCTGAGGGACTGGCAATTTTAACCCACATGAAATGTTATTTTAAGTAATTATTCTGATTTCACAGTGGTAATGTGGAAGAGGAAAAGAAAATGAGGGGAAGGAAGCTGAAAAGTGCCTGACTAGCTGAGCAGCAAAGAGAAACAGTATTGCCTGGCTCTTGGTTCTGAGCTCATCCTCATGGCCATGCTATAGTTTGGAAAAATTCCAAGCACTGAGAAGTTGAAACAGAACAGGTAGGTTGACACATTAGGAATGCTTAGCAATTCCTTTGCATTTTAACTTCATCCTTACACCCCAAAAGAGAAAAATATTACAGAAAAAAAAGGAACTGAATTATGATTTGATTAAAAAGAATGTAAACAGTAATTTGAAAACAAAGGGCGATGCAATTTGTTGCGTAGTCACACAACATTCCTCTTGGATTTGAAATGCACCGGCGGCAGTTCCACCCCTTCTGAAAGTACAGCCTGACGTCTCGCAGTTCAGCCTGAGCAGCTGCTGGAGCTACAAAGCCTTTTTTCCTCTTCTCTCAGGATGGGTGTGATATGGCTTCCCAACTCATCTAGGATCCTGTGTTTTTCTTTTCATATTATACTCATTCTGCTTCAACAGACTTCTGCAGCACGAGAACTGAAGTTTGTGGTTGCAGTAAGTAGATTTGTTCTCTATTTTGTCTTGGGGAATACAGGGACAGAATTGCATGTCTGTTGAATCAGACAAGGTGTGCAGTTGCTTTGCCTGTCTTCTTCAAACTTAGAAATAACTACTGCTACCCTTTCGCTTACTGAGTTGAAAGACCTTACTTAAAGAAAGATAAAAATGTCTCTAGTTATTAGAATTTTCATCTCCTAACATCCAGTTACTATTTCAAGATAACCGACTTTGTGGTAGATGCATAGTGCAGAGGAGTTAAGAGATGCAAAGTCTACATTTAGCTATTCTTCCTTAGTTTAAGCTGACACTCCAATGCATAATGTGAGAGCTGGTGATTATGGGCTACCTCTTCTATGCTTGGAAGCTGAAGCTTATGATGTTATGGAAGTTACGACACAAAAACACACACACAAAAAAAATTTCCATTTCACAATAATTGAATTGTCACAGCAGTACACAGAAATAGATACAGATAGATATAGATATATATCCATAGAAATAGATATAGATAGATATAGATAGATACAGATATAGTACACAGAAACAGAAATAGATAGGCATTTTTATGTAGGGATTTGGGACATGTGTTGTATTAACTTCAGTTAGGCTGAAAACAGACTTTAATAATTCTTTCGCTGGGCCATTTCTTATTTCAAAGTAGCTAAACACTACTTCAATGTCACTTTCCCAAATACCTCTAGAAAAAGAGAGATTAATTCAATGTAATGCTTTGGATTATGAAGGTTGAACCATAGTCCTTTTCATTCTTTTTTTTTTAATAAAAGGTATAATGATAAAGAATAGTTAGTCCAAAGGAATATTTTCTACACAAAGTTGAGGAGATTGGAATGAACTTTCATAAATAGGCAATTAAAGATCTTCTCCTTCAGCCTTTTTCAATTTGAGGCATTATGTGTGCATACAGGTAAGAGGCAGAAGCACTGTGTCCCAAATATATCATCTGACTCTAGGTAAAGTATTTCATATATAGTCGTCTATTGGCTGCATTGTAGACACACAACTTGGAGGGAGGCCAGAGTGCACAGGAAAAACCAGTTCCTACTCCTGCTGAGACACCACACATAGCAGGGACCCAACGCTAACTCCAGTAACATTCTGTATATAGCAATACACTTAAACGTTGTTTCAATGATAACAGGGAGAAATGGATACACAGAGGAAAACGGGTAGACAGCAAGCCTTGGAGCATTAACTCCTTGAAAGGAACAAGATTTTTATTGAATTGTAGCTGTTAACGTGTTTTGACAAGCAATGGTTTTGCAGAGAGTTACTGGAAATGTTTATGATTACGGAGATAGAGGCTTCTTATCCAAAATCATCTGCTTACCATAACTGTGCAGCCACCTAACAAAAAAAAAAAAACACCCACAATTTCTAGAGTAGCTTGTCACAATAAACATGAAAATAGTCAATTAATTTCATTTAACCTGTCTTCCTTTTAATCCTGTTACTTTTTCTTAGGCTGTCAAATCAGCTAAAAAGTTACAATAGGTTTAATCTTATATCAAAATATACATTTTTTTCTCAAGGCATGGTTTATGTATGCTCTATCGAATTTTACCTTCTGAACACATTGACTGAATTTTCATAGGAACAGAATTGCTAGCATAAATAAATAGGATAGGAATTGACCCCAGAACATATCACTGATATAACAGGATATAATGAGGGTATGGCTACAGTCAAGGTAAGTCTAAAAGGCATCTTTCTGAGATAATTCAACAGCCATTCTCCAGCTGTTCTATGTAAGTTACTATATTTTCACCTGGGAGTATTACTGCATTGTGAAAATCATCACAATGACTTTTTAAAACTTTCTTAGTAGAACTACACAATATAAAATACATCTGCAGAGGAGAAGAAACGCAGATAAATGTTCGCTTTTGCTCACTTCTAGAATTGTGCTGTGTCTGGGAACGTGTCTCACTCTGTCCTCACAACTTTCAACTTTGTGCTGATTCTGTGCATTTTGATTATTGGCCACAAGTTCTTTTGTCTGAAAACCTCTAATTCAAGCCAATTTGTCAAAAGGCTTTTTAAATTTCCTTTCTTACATGTAAACACTTGCCTTCACCATAACTCTTTTGCACCGAATTTAAGATTAAAGGCAGAATTTAAATTTAAAGAACTTTAAATTTAAAGAAAGGAGAAAATAGGAAATATGTAGGACAATCAGGCATCGAAGTAGAAATGAAATATTGATTTATTGCCTCTGTTTAAAGAAGTTCTGACCTGTAACTTCTGCCTCTACACACAAACATCTGTCATATATACAAAGAGGTGTGGATTCCAAGGTACTGTGATTTCATCATGTTTTTCTTCTGGTAACTAAGGATAGGAAGTGCTGACTGAGCATGTTATCTCTGAGCATGATTTGTCTAATCAAGCCAAGCCATCTGAAACTTTGACTAAACACGCTTAGTATTTCTACATCTCTGGTTTCCCTGAACTGGCAGCATGATGGTTCCACTTCATTTTTGTTTCTTCATTCCTATTGCTGGCTTCAAAGTAAGAAGTCCTTTTGTTTGAAATTAAGTCTGTCAATAAAGGTGTCTGCAAGAGGCTCACTATTACTCAGAGACAGATACTTCACTGTAATTCTTGGCATTTCTAAATGAAGATGTTATGTATATATGTGTATACTACACACGCCATATTCTCAGTTCACCCTCTCTCCTGTACCAGTTTGTCTCCAACATGATTTTTCACCTGACAACAATGCAAGCAAATGCTGGCCAAAGCCTGACTCGTGTGACCATTTGCGTATGAAATGATCACACTCACAAAGTTACCAAGAGTGAATGGATGAACCCAGACACCAAATCAGGTTCAAGCTGTATCAGAGTGGAAGGAGAGGGTCATGGATTTGGTAATTATCCACCTATTGCTTTTAAGAACGGAGGTGAAGCACTTCAAAAAGGAGTGACAAAATTCATATACCAAACAGATCTGCTTTGCTCGTCTTGTGTACATCCCCCTCACCCTCCTTTCCTTCTTGATTTCTGGTGTCTTTCCACCTTTTATGATGCATCTTTTCTCCTTTTCTCTCATTCTGCCATGTTCTGTGTCTTCTGAAAGGTCAGGAAGGCAATCTGTAGGCCAGGAGTAATAAATGCTGCAGCACACATATTCTTAAATTAATTTGAAGAATCAACTCATTTTTAACAAAGTTGAAATTATGAGTGTTCAGAAATATGTATTGATGAGTAAGGCAAGATCTCTAGGGGATACACTTTCTTTTCCTATCATGTATTCTAATGAAAAAACACAGTTTCAAATCTTAAAAAAAGTCTCCTAAGATGTAGCTGCAAGTGAACAAGTTAGTCTTTCAGGTTAAATGGTTGTTCATATGGTCATTGTTTCGTTTGCAACTGCAGCTGAAGCAAGGTCATTTTCAGAAGTAGCAAGGAGGTTTGAGTACATTAAAAAATCAGTTGGCTAAGAAGCTTTGTCCTTCAATTCCTGAAAAACAGGATTCTACTTTTTAAGTGTTTGTTCCCTTCTTGCTGCTTACACCTTAGTGTTCATATCATATTTATGTGTCACTGGGCAGTGAAGGTACAGAAATACAAACAAGGAGCTGAGCTCTTTCCTATTTTGTGTGCACTTAAAGAAACTGTGCTTCTTTTTAGAAGAACACACCCTCCACTCCTTCAATTTCTTAAGGTTACAAAGAAATAAAATATTTTTCTTTTTATTTCCTGCTCGTATGTTCAGTATATCTTTTGATCTTGATCTTTTTGCACACTGATCTCTATTCAGGTAAAATGCTACTCTGTTCCGGCTTATTGAAAGCTTTTAGGGGCTGACTTGTGACTGTTGTGACTGTTCTGACACACTCAGGGTTATGTTGTACATTAAACACAAAATATCACAAAGCAGTATTTAAAATCTAACACATTGTCAGTAACTTTTCACTAATAAAAAGGGAATATGTATTGGCCAAGTGTTGATCTATTGCTAAATATTGCCTAAAATACACATAAAGAAATAGTAATTTAAACATGTCAGTCAGTTTGAGCAACTTTCAGTTACCGACAGAAACGCTTTTCTGAGAAGTTGGATAATTTAACAAGAGAGGATGCAGCTATATTGTAATTGGGAGTTTAACCTTCATTCTTTACACAGCCACCAGGTTGTCCAGAAAAACTAATGAATCCTACCTAACACCTATGTATGTCAGCATAAGGAAATGAGCAGTAGTACAAAAGTCCTTCTCACTCATTTTTCGTGCACACAACTGAATCAGCCACCAGAAAATGTAGCTCTTTACTTATTCTCCTGTTCACTATAGGTGCACTGAGAAATTGTTTTAAAGAATGAACTGAGATTCCAAATTAGTAAGAAAGAGATTTAAAGAGAATTAAAATTACATAGAGAAGGAAAAAAAAACAAATAACAAACTTGAGGATGAGAGTGAAAAACCCTCCTTGATTTGCTGCAAAATATTCATTTCAGATTGGCGACATCGCCAGTGAAATTCAACTAGCAAAACAAAAAACATAATAAGCAGTCTTCTACATGGTTCTAATGGTAACTTATACTCTAGCAAACTTTGTTGTCTATTGTACAAAATGAACAGAGGGAGAAATCCAATTATATTTGCCTTTAATGGATAGTATTTTCCATCTCTGAAGTACCTGCTCTAGCACAGGCTTGTGTGCATTAGCAGAAAAGGCTGATGGAAAGGGTGTGTGTTGTAATTAAAACATTAAGTCACACCACTGGTGTTTACTTTGAAAAATATAAACATGAAACACCTCCCAGTGGGAGTGGCAAACTAACTAGAGTGTACAACCCTCTCTGATGTCTGGGCAAGAATGATGTGGCTTAATTAGGCAATGGAGAGTATTAATTATAAACAAGTTGTATACCACTGAGGTTTTAAGGAATAAATGTAATTTTATTAACAAATATACCATGCTGCGACACTGTCATTTTATTGTGCTAAGTCAGGAATGAGGTTGGTGATAGGAACATTGATAAGCAAAGGTAACTTTTCCAACAGTTTGGGTCAGCATCCTGGAAGGTTGTCTGGAGCCCTGTGAATTTGTATCCAGCACCTCGTTTCACGTGAAACTTTTGTGGATTTAATTTTTCTAAGCCCACACATCATATCCCACAGGGAGGACAATTCAGTTTTTCAGAACCATTTAATCTAGGGTTTTCATTTTCTTTGTATGATGGAATAAAAATACAAAAAGGTTAATTTCATTTTTCTGATTAAAAATCATATGATTGAATGTATCACATTAATATTCACCATGCTGGAGTGTCCACAATAGTAAAGCAACCAAACTCTTTGCTCTCACTGAATTTAACAGAAATAAATCCTACAGATTTTCAAAACTATTTTTATATATGTATGCAAAAATATTAATAAAGTAAGTATGAATTAAGTAAGCTGTGTAAATGTTTATACTCTTTCATCTTTATATTTTAGGATGACTGAGAAATTAAGCATAAGATTCATGTGTACCTAGAATTACTTTTAAAGGTACTGCTAATGAAAAAAACAGTTACCAAAAGATTTCAAGTGTCTATGACAAAGTAATGAAATACTAATCTAAGCACATCACTAACTGGTTTAATATTCAGAAGCCCTGAGTTTCCAAAATTCAGTCAGATTTCCTGTCTAGATGCCTAGCTGTGAACGCAATCCCAACATTAACATCTTGGGTGATTAATTTTATGTTCTAGGAGGAAGAATCATCAGGCTTATGCCCATTTAATTCCTGTATAATTAAACATATTCTTGAATGTAAAGAATGTACTCACATCCTACTTGACCAGGTTTCTGCAGACTGTCCAATATTTTCATTTGAAAAATGACACTGGAAGTATAATGCATGCTTGACTTCTAGTTAGATGAGATAGGTTATTTAACAGTAATGAACTCAAGGGGTTTTTACTGGTTACATTGTTAGGTTTTCCGACATGGTGACCGAACACCAATTGTAAACTTTCCAACTGATCTACACAAAGAAAGCGAATGGCCCCAGGGATTTGGACAACTCACCAAGGTATGTTGACTTTCTTAGAAGAACTTAAAAATGCTACTACAAGAGGAAGGGGAAAGATGTTTTTTTGTATGTGTCTCAAAAGTATTAGCAAATCCCAAGTTCTGATAGTTGCTGTTAGCAAATACCAATACCAGTAATTCGTAAACATTTTTGCAATGTTATTCACTCAGCTATTGTTAAATTGAAATCTTTTTCATCATAGCTTTATAACCACTTTCCTAAAAGTGACAACTTCTTGATAGTATTGTCTGCATTCAAATAAATGGCAAGTTTAAACACCGTACTCTTAACATCGATGAAGTTCTAATTACCATTAAGTACTGAACCCTGTGACAGGGCAAAGGCATGACACTTGCCCACCAAGTCAAGTGAGGAGTCCACATTTCATCATTGGACTGACAACCACCAATTCACAAAACAAGAGAAGACTTGCAGGAGAAGGTTGCTTCTGGGGACAATGTCTTCTAACAAGGCCACTTGCAGTCCAAAGTTTCACTAGGATGCACTGCACCTACTTGTTGCTCTGGCATTTTAACATCAAGCCTTAGCTCTTTGACTGTATTTGCCATAGAAATCTCTGGAGCAAAAAGAAGGCAATGCATTTCCTAATAACACTTTGTCATGGTGCAGAAGTATGAAACAGAGACAGTTCACTGTTTAATGTTTGAAGCGGGGCTTGAAAGATCTGTAAAATTCAGACACTGAAACAATGCATTACTATCTTAGGTACCTAGCTTATGTAGTAAGAAGTTCCTGCTTTGGCATTGACTTTTGTGAGAGCTTTTTGCTATTTTGCTATCTTTTTAGCAACAGTAGTAATAATGTCCTTCTCTGACAGGTAGAAATTAAAAAGTTCAGCTCAAGCTTTAGATTAATAACAGAAAAGACAGTGTGCAACCTAAAACAACAGCAGGCACACCAAGGCAAAGACGCAAGAATGCTACTTAAGGCATGAAATGTAAGCCACAAATTTATAGGGTTGAACAAATAACAGAGCAATGACAATGATAAGTACTAGGTTGTCAATCATCCTCTCTCAGCTGTCACTAAGCGACATACATTGTGAAGGACAACACTGATCAGTGTCTACGGATCTGCAGCACCATGGAAATAGTATTTGTATAGAATCAGGGGCATTGCCTTTCTGTAGCAGATGTTGCAATCTTAGCATTTCAGAACATATAATTTCTTCACAGATGTAAGTGAACATTGCTGTTAAAAATTCGAGATCACCTGAAACGTACACAGTTGTTCTGGTTTTGGCTGAGAGAGAGCTGGTATGGGGCTCTGTTTTGGATTTGTGCTGAAAACAGTGCTGATAATGCAGCGATGTTTTTGTTACTATTGAGCAGGGCTTACACAGATTCAAGGGCTTTTCTGCTTCTTGTACTACCCTGAGTTTGTCTGGGGGTGCACAAGAAGTAGGGAGGGGATACAGCTGGGACAGCTGATCTGCACTGACCAAAGAGATATACTGTACCATATGGTGCCATGCTCAACATATAAAACCGGGTGGAAAAGGAGGAAGGGGCAGACATTCATCTTGGTGTCGTTTGTTTTCCCAAGTAACTGTGATGGAGCCCTTTCCTGGAGGCTTAACACCTGCCTGTCCATAGGGAGTGGTGAATAAATTCCTTCTTCTGCTTTGCTTGCATGTGTGGCTTTTGCTTTGAATATCAAACTGTCTTTAAACCCTTGAGTTTTCCCACTTTTATTCTTCTGATCCTCTCCCTGATTTCACCAGGGGAGAGGGAGTGAGCAGTTGTGTGGTGTTCATTTGTCAGCTGGGGTTAAACCACAATAACAGTATGTTATACAGTTAACGATCACTTAAAAGCTGATTGCTGAGGACAAAAAAAAAAAAAAAAAAAAAAAAAAAAAAAACAAAAACACTTCT